>CAUYRB010036203.1:0-202348 GCA_963574695.1 Propithecus perrieri
TCTACTTTCCTGGATTAATCTTAAGCCCATTATCCAAAGTGAGGCACCACAAAATAGAAAGAATGGGCTCCACTTGTACTCGCCATCAAATTGGTACTAACTGATGAACACTAGGGTGCTCACATGGCAGAAATACTCTCCGGGGATTAGGGTGATAGGGGGGTAAACCCGCAACTAAAGGACACGGGGAGCATTGTAGAGGGGAAGGGCATGCCTTTAACCTTCGTTTGGGTCAGGCAAAGACATAAAATGTAACCATAATGTTTGTACCCTCATAATACCCTGAAATAAAAAAATATATATATAGCACGTAAACATTCAATTTTAAGAGAGCTGACAATTCTACCTTACTATACTATACCACACAAGCAAGAGGTAGGACATTTCTATCGCCCTAGAATATTCTCCCAATCAAATCTCAGCCTCTGCCTTCAGACAACCATAATTTTTTTAACTTATATCTCCATAGATTAGTTTTACTTTTCTAAGTCATTATACAAATGGAATATGAACTCTTTTGTGTCTAGCTTCTTATGCTTTGCATAATGTCTGTAATATTTATTCATGTTGCTACATATACTAGTAGTTCCTTTCTTTTTTATTGCTGAATATGTTGTTGTATGAATATATGACCATTTTTATCCATTCGATTTTTTTCATCTATTGTCTTGTAGATGGATATTTGGATTATTTCCAAATGTTGCTTATTATTAGTATAAATAGAACTTCTATGAACATTCATGATAAAATCTTTTGAAAAAATTCAAAATAGGAATAGGAAGGAACTTTCTAAATCTGACAGAGGACCTGTGAAAACCCTATACCTAACCTCATACATAATGGCGAAATATCAATCTTCTTTCTCCTAAGATAAGGAACCAGAAAAAGATGTCTGATATTACCACTTCTATTTCAACACTGAACTCCCAGCTAGTACAATACCCTGAGAAAGAGAAATAAGAGGCATGAAGATTGAAAAGGAAGACATAGAATAAGCATCATTCAGACAATTCATTGTTTAAGATATCCTTATAATTTCTACAACAAATCTAGAAAACTAATACTTCAATTTTGTAATGTTACAAGGTGCAAAGTCAACATATAAAAAGCAACTGTATTTCCCTATAATCTAGTGGACAACGGAAAATGAAATTTAGAAAAATATAATTTACAAAAGCCACAAATGATCCCTTACAAATTGTCCTGTTCTCAAATTCTACTTGTCCTTTTTATATTGCTTTTGGCAAAACTTTTGCACCTCCTGCTAGCACAATGAACTTTGTTTCTGCTATTCATAGTAATTGGCTATGATAATAGAACACGTAGCAAATATGTTCAGAGATCTGTAAGCCCAGATGATACTAAACATTATAATAATATAAAAACATAAAAGGAATATAAAAAAAGAATATGGAATATTTCTTTGTATTTTAGATATTTTTTTTCTGAACGTCTTTATTTCACTAGCTCCTTACTTTATAAGGTCATCCATCAGTTGTTAAGGAAATTAATTACAACAAAGATTATTAAGCCTACCTTGTGCACATTTTCATAGCTGTGCTTTATTACTCAGAAACAGAAAACTGTAGGGACGTAAAATCATTTCTGCTATTGCTAGTTCTTCCTTCTACTAGGATCTCCAGAAAATGGTTTCTTTTTTCAGCCCAATAGGAACTCCAAAGCTCTCCTATTTTGAACTCTGGCCATATCATTACATTTCTCGGCTTTCTTTTTCCCATCTCCTCTTGGATCATATGCCTACATCCTCCAAAAATCGCTGTCTATTTTTCTGCAGATTATTTTCTCCCACCAAGCATTTCAGTTATCTGATTTTCGTGCTCTATTCAATTTAGGATGTGCACAGAAGTCCTTGATTACAAAACCAAAAGCACTCATTAAGGTGTATCCCTAAGCAAAGGCAGCTGTTTCCTAAGGGAATCCTGTAGATAGATCTTAAAGGAAGCATTTTTTTTTCCTCACTGAGGCAAGATCATTAGAAGCATATGTTTTCTAAAGGCAAGATCATTCATTAACCCACTTCAGTTTCCTTTCGATAATGATGATGAGCCCCAGTCATGAGTTATTCAAAAACAATGAAAGCACACCTTTCCTATTTCATCTTTTCCAGATATTAGTCATAATGTTCCTAATTTAGAAAATACATTAGATGGATAGCTCTTTAACAATTCAGAATAATATTATTGTTTATATTCAACTTAAAATATAATTAATCAATAAGCAAATTCTATTTATTCAACAACAATAATAGCAAGGAGTCAAGAGCTGGGCTCCCATGGTCTAGTAGTTCATATGTCTTTGACACATATCGGACATTAAATTTTTTACAGTAAAATTAAATAAGTCTATGAAGCTACTATGTATCAATATCAATATACATTTGCTCAAGTCAGCTTTGAAATCGGAATCCAAATGCAATTTTCAGTTTCAGTCTTATTCAGTCTCCAACAACTTCTGGACATTAAATGATGTACTGGTTATCTGAAGTGGCTAATGTTTCCAAATTCTCAGCAGATTCAGTAACCATCACGGGAAAGACTAGCTTACATGGAAAACAGCTAAAATTTTACTAAGAGAACAGCAGTGTAAGTAGTAGCCCAGTCATCTCAAAAAAAGTATGTGTTCTCGTGGTGCACTACATTTTTCCTGTTTTATAAGAATAATCATTAACTATACCAACAATTTAGTAGTTTTCAGAACAAAGACACCAAAAACTGTCAACAAATTGGCCATTTTAAAGATATGAAATAAAATAATTTGAAAATAACTAGATTCATTTCCCAAGGTGACGTTGATCTTTAGTTTTGGAATATCAGGCACTATTTGAATTCAAAACACAGGTTCTAGTCATTTTAGGAAAACAAACTGTGCCATTTTTATGGTTAATAAAATTGCTGGATCAAAATTTACTTTTAATATGTAGAAGTTTATGCTATGCTGCCCATGTTTGATTGCAATGTCTATGAGAGGAAGAGGGAAAGGGTGAATTTTGTATTCAAAACAGAAAACTTACTTTAAGCATTCAATTCTTATTTGTATGTAATGATGATACACAGTTAAGATCTTTAGAAAAAACAAGGCACATAAAATTTAGAGTAATTTAGAAGAGTTTAACAAAGGAATTATTTACAAAAGTGTATGAGATTAAGGGGAATGCATAAAAATTGTGCAGCACCCTGTGTGTAGATTCTGATGGTATCTTAGGTAGGTACCTAAAGAGTATCTGAAGAGAGCTGCTGGGCAGAAACTGCCAGAAAGAGATAGAGAAAGAGAGAGAGAGACAGAGAAAGAGAGAGAGAGCATCAAGACCATCCAAGGCAAAGGGGATGCATGGTCACCCTATTTAGAAAGCTTATTAAAATATATAGAGCTTTTTAAAAATTACAGAGGAACAGTTTCCCACCCTAGGAATCCTGATTCATAGGATAAGGCAGCTGTATTTCTCAAAGCTAAAATATATGATTCTGATATGCAGACAATATTCTTAGACTGCTTAGTATTTTAGCTTGTGCAGAAAGTGATTAGCATAGGAAACAGTGTTTTCATTTAGACATTTGATTACATTTCCTTTTCTAATGTTTTGTGCCACTCACTTGCTTCTTTCTGTTAGAGCACATGTGACACTGCTTTGTATCTTTCAATTTACTCATCTTTGTCTTTCCTCCATTTGGCAACAAATTCTTCACCATCTCGGACAATCTTTTCACCTCTTTAACCAGGTGGCATTTGTGGTCTTCATAGTGCTTAATCAGTATATTTTGAATGGATGTATAGGTTGGATTTTATTAAGACATAAAACATTACAAATAAATGATACATGTATCAACATAAAGTAAGTTCTTGGATTTCTTACTCATTTTAATAATCCACAATATTAATACATATTCTGTATCACAAAAGCTTTTACTAACAATTTTTTACTGAGATTTGATGTTTGAAAGAAATGAGAAAGGAATTTTAAAATATTTAAAATATAAACAAAAATGCCATCTTTTTCAAAAGTTTTAAAAATTGTTCATTAATTCAACAAATCTTTTGCTTGGGGACATTAAAAATTAATGAAAACTATTTCTTACCTATAAAACTGAGGAGTTTCTTTTTCCGATATATTTTTATACTTGTTTGGTCTGATACGATTATCATTTAAGCCTATTCGACTGGTATCATATCTTCCTCTGAATCTTGAAGAGAGTTAAGAATATCACTGGTATTCATTTTATGAGAAATAATGCTAGAACTATTATGCCTTTGCTCTGAGAATAAGGATAAAATACTAAAAATCACTTTCTGTGAAGCTTTAATCCAATTCTTTCCCCTGAAATTCAACTTTCAAAAAATGGTCACTATTTCTGCCATTGCAGAAAGTGATTATGATTTGAGGGAGGTCACTGTTACTGAATTTAGACATATGTACAGAGTGCTTATGATGAGGAAGACACAGGGTTACATGCTAAAGGAGAATTTCTATCTCCCAACACTTACAATTTGGTAAGCAAAAATAAGACATGTGTACACACTGATGGTGTAAAGAAATAGGGACATCTGTGAGTTAGATCAAAACGACGAATATAGCCATTGCATGGTAATAAGGACAAAAAGAGTTGAAATTTGATATAGAAAATAAAGTATGAGTCATATTGGTACTTTACATAGGAATGAGTGAATTAGACAGAAACAAAGTGCCATAGTATGATCCCAAATTTTTTATCACAATGCTTTTGCCCTGTGTGAGGAGCAAGGAGGTCTGTTTTGTGTTCCTTTTATTTCATACTATTTCTCTGAATCACCACCACATCTTCCAAACCATGTCTTAGCTACCACATAAAAATCTGGTGCTACAGAATCTGTTTTGCTACTGATGTATTTACACCTGAGCTCCAGGTGTGGTTCTTGCAGTCAGCTCCCGGACTTCTTCAAACTGAGAATGTTCACAATTAAATTAAAACTTCTGTCTAAAGTTGCACCCCTTTCTGCATTTGCTACATCATTGCACAGCACCAATGTTTCCCCCCAATCATTAACACATCGGAAGCCTGAGAGAGCATAACAAAAGCGTTTGCTCTGGTTTCACGGATATCTTTATAAATAGTGTAGATATACTTGAGAAATTTGGCACCAAGAGAATAAAGATACTAATATTGATATGTATGGTTGGAAGAGATAGTAAACGTGAGACAAAAACCTTCAGGTATCAGGAAGAGTAAGACATTGGCTCAAAACCTTAAGAGATTATTAGCGAATAAACCTTTCTGTTAACCTCAAGGGAAGAACAGTAAAAGAAGTGAAGGAATAGCAATTTGGTAAGATAAAGAAAAAAGATAAAGAATAAAATATGTCACCTTTCTTGCCTTTGCTCTTTTTTTAGAAAGCAAAAGAGGTTTTTCACAAAAGAATCAAAACAGTGTGTATGGGGGTAGAAGCTTGAAAAGAGTTTTGACTATTTAGATACGTTATTTATGGCATATAGAAGTACTGTTCAGAATTGATTCAATGCTAACGGTTCCTTGTTATACATAATTAATTGGACGTATGAACTGTAATTACACTAATCTCACATTTTAATTAGCATAGCCTCTGGCTTCCATCTAAGGTTAAAAACCTCCACTATAGGCTCCTTTCCATGTGCCTTTCCTTATCGGGATTTTTCCTTATGGAATGCTCCATATGTCCGTATGTTTCTCCTCTGCACCACCTCTATCTCAGACTGTAAGATGCAGGAATTCAAGAGCTGTATCTGTTTTCATTCACGGTTCTGTCCCTGACACATAGTAGTAACTCAAACATTTGTTGAATGAATGCCTGTTATTGGTACAATGCCTCTGGCCTCTTACACTGATTTGTATTTCACCTTGTATCATTTAGTAACTTTAATATCAAACTGAAAATCTGGATTGTAATTCCTTTACTAAATAGTTAGTACTTTTGTATATCATGCATTCAACCTAGAATATGCAAATCTTACATGCTATCTCAAAAGTGTTCATTCATTAATGCAACAGATTTGATCCACTCCAACTAATGAGAAAATAACAATAGAATTTAAAAAAATTCTGGCGACCATAATTTCAATAACTTCTTTAACCAGGTGCAAAAGCATCTTTTTTATACCAGAAATTTTTAACACTAATTGTCTAATCTACTATCTAATAATCTGCTGTCGCAATCCTCATGAAAGAAAATTAACTATTATCCCCCTTTTTTTGGTATATGTCTAAACACATATTGCTATCTTTCTATCTTTCTAGCCCCAAACTAAGATAGGTTATTTGCACTCAGAAATTTTATATTAGAGACTTTTCTAATCTGTCTGAAAACCGTGTTTTATGTATTTTAAATGTCTTTACAAAGGGGATGCTGTTACATCTGTAATTTTTCTATTTCCTTATTTTAAAGAAATAGACATCAGAATACAGTGTTTACCACACACACAACACAAAACATAGTCTAAATGAATACAGATAGTTTGGAAAATCCAAGTTTCTTAGCAAAAACACTTGAGGGAAGTCTTTTTATAATGCCAGGGGACTGAACTTTTCACCACCAGGAAACCATTAAAATAAAGACTGAGAGATTATTACATACTACAATTGCAAAGGTATTTCCTAGGAAATAATCCATAAATCTTGAAATTCCACTGGAGGAAAGTATTCCACATATACAATGCTTTAAAGAGTTAGAAAATTTACTGTAGCACTATGAAATCTGCTTATAAACTTTTACTTTTCCCATTTCTTGTTTATAGGAATAGTTTGTAACTAATTAACATAATTTTTAGCAGGGAAAAATGATCAGAAATTTACTTTTCCTAAAAGTGTTCTTACTACTTTTTTTTTTTAAAAAAGATCTTTTCCTTTTCTTTCTTTTTTTTTTACTCCAACAACTCCGAAGAGTTCCACATTTTGAGTAAATGACAATATGACCTTTTACCTGAACAAGCATGAAACCACTGAAGTAGAAAGCATGTACTGTTAAAATTTTACTCCCAGCTGATTTAACCTTTCTGCTTTGAAATAATTAGTCAGCACTTCATTTCACTACTAACCCTCCGTTTCTTCTCCATTTTAAATTTTGTAGTAAAAATGGTACAACTGGTGAAACTTGCAACAAATCTATCTTTGAAACAGCAAATAAACTCATCTTTTATTACATGTTTTATATCAGACCTCATAATAAAGGAAACGTTATGGGTTTGCTACTTAATTCATCAGCATCAATAACTTCCTGAATTAGAAATCACTTTAAGTAATAAAAACAAGAATTTCATAATGATTAACCAAATTTCATTTTATTCTATGAGGCAGAGACTTTTTATTAACTTTATGTTGCTTAATAGTGACAATAATATTTATAACAATATTAATACTAATAACCCCAACTCCAACATTTTGTATAAAAGAAATTTATTTTCATAATGTTGGCTCCACATGCTAGATCAAGAGGATACATTTAAGATAATTGTAGCTTAAAACCTAGGAATATTTCTTTCTTGAAATAACATTTTCTATATTAGGTGAAGTTAAGTGTTAATATTTTCTCAACATAAAATTATTTCTATTAGTTACTTAATGAAAAATCAAAGTACATTGTTAAAAGAAAAAGTGTACACATACAAAAATGTTAAATATATATAATGCTGCTTATTTTACTGAAAATACTATGCTATATAAGGAATACTAAAAAAAGTTTAAATAAAGTGGAAGATTTCATTCTTTATAACATTTAGCTTGCAAAACTATTTAAAGGATACAACTTATCAAAAATTATAAAGAACTACCTCCAAATTAGGTCACAAAAATACAAGTAATAAAAAATTAATTTGTATTTGATTATTTCATATTGAATTTTGCTAACTGAATAAATTCACTTTCAATTTTTTGTTTCGCTTTTGGTAAAAGCATTTTAAAGATGGTGACGAGGAGGAGAATTCCATTTTTAAACCTAACATATCCCTTTCTGGCAGATTCAAATGGGCTCTAACATCAGTGACTAACTGGATTATTTGCTGAATGTAAAACTTTTTCTAATTTTTTTTGTTTTTAAGTATATAATTTAAATTAGAATATTCTTAAGAATTTCTAGCACACACAGTATAGTATTGAGGGTTTAATTCTTAAAATGTATCTAAGTCAGTTTCAAAAAGCAAAAGAGTGGCAAAATAAATCAAACTATTAATATATGGATTATTCTAAAGGAACTTGAGTATCCTCTCCCTTTTCTCCCATAGATATGCACAAGAATGTGAACTACACGATAGATATTTATTTATAGCTTCCTAATTTTTCCCCATTTAGAGTACTAAAGCCAAAGCTCAGCAAGGTAAGGATTTTGATCTCATGGCTTCCACAAAAAGAGTTTGCAGAACAGTCTCAGAGACAACTCCATTAAAATAAATCCTTGTGAGGGAGTAAGCCAGCAGGCAATCCATATAGAACAGTTTCCCAAAGAAAATAATACTTTTGGAGCTGCGAGAATGAAGGGAAGATTTTGGAAAAATAAAACTGGATAAGTCAAAAATATTTTTATTACTCATTCTAACTCTAAATAGTGGCCAGATTTATTTCATTCAAAGATCTGAACTTAACTTTTATTTTTTTCAGGTTTCAATGTATACTCTAAGAAGGTCCCTCTTTACTTGCATTCAAAGCTATGGTCTGGTCTAAATAATACTTCCAATCTTATTTTCCTCAGCCCTTCTTTATGTACTTTATATATTCAAGTAAATGGACTAGGTTCCCCAAACAATAAGATACTTTTCTGGACCTCTTCCCTTATAGTTTTCTTTGCCTAGAATTCTCTCTTTGTATGTCCCACTCCTACTCTTCCTCAGGCTCAATTTAAAGTCCTTCCTAATCTCTGAGGGAGAATTAATAGCTCCACTCTCTTGAACTCCCTTGGGACTTTGATCTCTTTCCTTCTTCTGCCACCAAAGATCTTTTTCTCTTGTATTGTGAATATTCATACATTTATCTCTCTTAAAAGAGGAAATGAGAGGGAGCAGACCTTGTACACACAAATATGTATAGTCAAGGATACAGTAAGTTCTGAATGAAAAGTTAATAAATCAATAAACGGTCACATAAAGGAATGAAAAGCTTTTTTTTAAAAGTGGCACATGAATATCTGGCTTGTTGATTAGCAGCGGATGAGATATTAGCCAATGCTGAATAAACTATTAGAGCGTTTGTATAAAAGGATAAAGATTAAAGTACCAATCATGAACAAAGTCATTAAAGTATTTCTTTTGAGAAATCATCAGTTCCATTTAATACATAAACACTGAGCCTCTCTTTTCTACATGTAAGTCATTGTCCAAAGTATTTTAATTCAATACACTGCAAAGATTACCAACTTTATTTGTTTTATATAAAAAACACTCCACAACATTTTTGTGTGCCAAGTCCTAAGAACTTTACCAATATTAACTTGTTTTATCCTCATGAAATCCATCAAGAAAGGTTTTATCAGTATCCCCATTTTACAGATGGAGAAATGGAAGTACACAAAGGTCAAGAAATTAGCCCAAGGTCACAATTAGCCTAAGTGAGTTCTATGTTGTATCTCTCTAACAAAGTTTGCTTTAGATAAATTTTATTTGTTAATTTTCATAGAATGTTGACTGCTTCTCAGTTCTCTATGTCTTAATATATGTTAATGTGATTTGGAAGACTGGAAAACCTCAAATCCTTGTTGTTATTGTTTTCTATTTTACTTGAAAAAGCCTAAATCAAAAACTAATTTTAAAAATCTGCATTTCTATTTATAGCAATAACTTTGCAAGTTACTAATTCAATACATTTTTTACTAGGTGTGTTATGATTTGATTTGCTATGTCAAAAAATTTAGAAAATCAACACTTACTTTGTAGGAAAAACTATACTTCTGATATATGCCCTTATATTGATCCCAGTTTCACAAAAGGATCTCAGAGCCAAGAGACAGTGCTCAGGGTTCAGAAAAGATGCAGTGATGAACACACGACACCAACGTGTTCTTTCCGATACATGACAGTTTCTGATTTGAGGAACTCTAACCCATAGTAACATGGCATCGGCATGTCAGGGAGGGTGAGCTCCTACTTAAATGATTGTGATTAACAACCAAAGCTTTATGTACTAACAAGCCAAGTTTGATTATAATTCATTGGTGTGTAATCATCCCTCTAACATATTATTATATACAATGACTAGTGAATTAGGAACAAACAAGAAAAGGACACGGGATAACTTTCAGATTTACAGAGGCAGACTCTGGAACACAAGCTGGTATTCTGCCGGCACACTGCTGGTACACCATGAGAGCTGCCCCACAAAATCATTTAGAAGTCACTGGGAAAAATAAGCAGCATTCACATCTGAGGTGCCTCACAATAGGCTGGCAGGCCACAATGTCAGTAAAACATCAAATTGCCAGCACGATTTCATGTTGCTACTAAAATTCGAAGTGTGCAATTACTTTAATTTTATACCTTTCTTGTTCAGTTCAAAAGGCTTTTTTTGGCAACAGAAAAAAAAACCCTACACAATCAGTCACACCTTGGCCTTTCCATCCACATGTTTCAAGAAAACCACCTCCTGTTTTTAATTTCATCTCAAACTACATGACTACAAACATTACAGTTATATTTTTTTGAAAAATACGCCCTTGAGAATTCATTTTCATATGAAAGAAATATGTAAGTATTTTTTAAAAGAATGGTGCAGGGCTTAAGAGGACTTTTTAAATACCATTGTCTATATTCTTTGCAAGTATTTGTACATCCTTAACTATTCAAATAAGTTACTAATAACTTATTTCATAAAAGAGTTTGATTTAATTTTTCTCAAAAAATTTAAATGGATTTCAATAAAATTAAAAACTTTTTTATATATCAGTAAAAAGGAACAAACTACTGATAAATATAATACAACAGCATAGAGGAATCTCAAAAAATTATTAAAAAGTGAAAGAAGCTGCACCCAATATGATTCCATTTATATAACATTCTGGAAAAGGCAAACTATAGGGATACCAACCACTGGCTGCCAAGGGTACACTACAAAGAGGCAAGTGTGATATTTGAGGCAATGGAGTTTTCAATACCATGATTGTTATGGTAGGTACACGACTATATGCATTTGTCTAAACAAATAAAACTACACACTAAAAAGGGTGATTTTTCTGTATGTAAATTATTCCTCAGTACAACTTACTTAAAATTATTTTTACATGTATTTCCACATTAATTTTTCAAAACCCCCTAGAAGATACATGGGGCAAGTATTGTTATCTCTATTATTTTACAGAGGAATAACCTAATGCTCAAATAAGTTAATTAACTTACTGAGTACAACCAGCTAATGTGCATCAGATATACTCTAAATCTGAATCTCCCAATGCCAAGTGCATTTGCCTTTTTGGATACCTGGGTATAATATTCAATTAAATTAAATTAGTCAGTTAAAATTAGTCCCCTACTCCTACATTCCTTCAAGGTATCTCATATTGAAATTTTCCATTCTTAAAAAATTATTGAATATGACCATCAGACAAATATTAATTTCATAATGAATTGAATATAATAGTGCATTATCCCATTTGGGCAGCAAAAATACCAATGATTTAAGGCTTAATTAATAAAGGATGTTGCACATGTCACTGAAAGTAACAGACCCATTTTACGTTACACCTGCCATATAATTTCTACAGTAATATGTTTATAACTGAGTAAACAAGGTTTTGAGAAGAGCATAGACAAATGAAATTGCACCCAGATAAAAGTATATCAATGTCACATTAGGAATGTTTGGGAAAACAGGAAAGTGCTAAATTGTGAGAAAGAGTAAAAGACACTCAAACATATATGAAAATTAATGATACAGAAGAGTACAAATGTTTGTATATTGCTCAAAGGAATAAAACCAGGATCTAGTGTTTAGGTTCAGCATAACTTCTTAGACAAGTAACTATCACAAAATGGGTGCTCTATACATGTTGAATGAATGAATGATAACTTGGGTTACACAACACAAAGGTGAGTTGCTTTATGAACTTGTCATCTATTTCTTAATGTGAACTAGATGATGAGCAGTAGGATGCGATGGAAGAGATTATCCCATCATACAGGTGGTTGGGAAAACATGGAAGATCCCTTTTAAAAGTATGCTATAATAGGGGGAAACCTTGGAGTAGAGAGAGAGAAATGAGCTTGAAATAGTGCATTTTACCAGTGGGACTAGAAAGTCAGTGAATAAAATATGAAAAATAATTTTAACAAAAAACGACTTTTTCAACAAAAGGTGCTAGAAAAACTGGACGTCCACATTTCAAAAAAAAAAAAGACTCTAGACAAAGAACTTAGACTGTTCACAAAAATTAACTCAAAGTGATTATAGATCTACATATAAAAGGCAAAACTATAAAACTCTTAGAAAATAACTTCGTAGAAAATCGAAGTGACCTTAGGTTTGGCAATGGTTCTTTAGATACAAAACCAATAACATAATATATGAAAGAAAAAAAATAGCTGAACTTCATTAAAATAAAAACTTCCTGTATCAAAACATCACATGTACCCTATAAATACATACAACTATTATGGTACCCATAATAATTAGAATCGAAAGTTAAAATAAATAAACAAATAAAAATTTTAAAAAATAAGAACTTCTGCTCTGTCAAAGACTACTCAGAGAATGCTACAAGCCATAGACTAGGAGAAAATACTTGCAAAACTCATATGTGCAAACAGACTGGTATTCAAAATATAGAGAGAACTCTTAAAAGTTAACAATAAGAAAACAAACAACCCAATTAAAACTTGGACAAAAGATCAGAAGGAACATCTCTCCAAAGATATACAGAAAACAAATAAGCATATGAAAAGATGTTCAATATCATATCATTAGGGAATTGCAAATCAAAATGACAATGTGATGTCACTATATAGCTGTTAGAATAACTAAATTCCCAAACACTGACAACACCAAATGCTAATGAGGAAGTGTAGCAACAGGAGCTCTCTTTCATTACTGGCAGTGAAGAAAAATGGTACTGCAATTTGGGCAACTATTGTGTATGATACTGTAATGGTGGGTACATGCCATTATGCATTAGTCAAAACCCATAGAATGTATAACGTAAAGAGTGAACCCTAATGTAAACTATGGATTTTTGTTAATAATTACGTATCAATATTGGCTCATCAACTGTAACAAATGTACCACTCTAATGCACAATGATAATGATAGGGGAAATAAGGAAGAGTGTTGAAGGCTTACATAATCTCACTGCTTAGGGGTTTACAAAAGTTTCTAAAACCATTCATTTGAAGGACATTTCAAATAATCTAATCCTGGTTATGACAAATACATTAAATATAAACTTTAAAATAATTATTTTGTGCCATGAAGAAGTCTAACATTCCTTTTGATCTCTCTCATGACTATACATTCAATAGACTTGTGAATTAGTAAGTGAAAAAACAAAGTGGTATTTCAGAAAATCTAATTTTACAATTTCTAGCTTCTGTCTGAAATCAAGATTTTGCAGACACTTTACTTACAGGATATGTTCATTTATCTGAATACATAATGCAAGTTATTTCTTTACTTTCAATTATGTCAAAGCTGTAAAATTGATCATTCATTTTAGTTGTGAATTATGTGTGTCTCCTAACAGTCCATATTATTCTTCATTAGATTACTCTTGTAGTCTCATTCCTGCAATATTCTCAAAATTTAGATCAATGAATACAATTTATTTATGATAATAGATAAAAGTTCTTAGTAGGTACATCTTTGATTAAAATTAAAGGCATTATAGAAGATCCTACATTTATTTTTATTAATATTATAATGTACACTACCAAAAATTTATAATAGTTTTCACATTTTAAAGAATGGAGTTTCAGAGATTATCTGAGTATTTATAAAAGACAACAATTAACATAAGAACAATTTTAGATATAGCATAGAACCCTAACAATGCTCTTTCATATGTGTTGAAAAAATTTAACTTTGAGTCATGGTTGGAAACATAGAATTGTACTTTTGTGACCTCATGGTGTTGCTTATCTGGAAATTTCTACAAATACCTGTGCTTAACCAGAGTATAAAGATGTAGGACTACAAGTTTATCATCTTTGACATTTGTAAAATTATTTAAATTAGCAAACCATCAATTGTCATGCTTAAGAAAGTGTTAGAGAATAGTACAGATGAAGTTGATCATTTTAAACAATTTAAATTTTATTTCCTGACAAATGAAAGAATTAAGTTGAGATCAGCAGGATGTTAATTTATTTGGCTGTAAAAATTAATTTTTGAGCAGATGCCAAACATATTTGAGACTATTAACTATTAACAGTTTTAAAAAAATATTTATTAAAGATGTACTCCATGCCAGAAACTGTGATTGGCACTCGGGCTAAAAGCATAAATTATCCTCTAGAAATAAGATAGAGTTTGATATCTTGTGGATGTCAGAGCATGTTCAATACAATGTGGTAAGTGATAATAATGTAAGAAAGCAAAAATAATTATGGATACACCAAGGGAAGTTATTTTAACTTAGTCTGACTTAATATTTATTTCAAAATGGTGAGTAATTCAAGTTCATTAGCTCAATATGAGAGGAAAGGACAAAGACGTGCAAATAATGAGATAGTCTTAAAAGAATACACATTTTAGGTAACTATCAACGTTCCAATGCAAAATGATCCGTGATTTATTATTTTAAAAGAACAAATTTAACTCAAATTACTTTTAGTTACCATTTATTATTTCCAAAATGCCAGGTACTGTCATATGTACCTTACCTAACTTAATTTAACCATTCTATCAGGAAGGTAGGTAAATTTTACATATGTATAATCTGAAGCTTAAAGGAGTTAAGTAACCGCTGAGCAGCAGCACAAGTGATCATATTTTAAGCAGTAAAAAATTGAACACATTATTAAATATTGCCTCTTGCCTTGCTAGTTGCCACCTGTCATATCAAAATAGAACAGTCTGGTCTTGATTAATGGTCTTCCATCAATGATTTAAAAGAGTATACTGGTACAGTCAAGGCTCTTTTTAGTAAATTTTACTTTTAAAATAGTTTTCTTAAAAGAGTAAATAATTAGTAAATTATTAAAGAATTATAATTGCATTTTAGCTTAAAAATGTGGTATCATTGATAGCACAAAGAAAAGTTGGATTAATATTAAGGAAAAGAGATAGTAGCAATAAGCAATAGCCGAGTGATTCCCGTAATGTGGGCAATGAAATACTATAAGACAAGACATAAGATATAAGAGAATGCTTAAATTACACTTAAATAAGCCGGAAAGTGTTATACATCTATGACGATATCATACAACACAATTAAGAAGTGATTCTGTTCTCATGAAGAACTGTTTTAAATGTGGAAACATTAATATGTCCCTTTTTGGAAACATTAATATGTCCGTTTTTTGGAATACTACAAAACAACACATTATATGTATTTAGAACTGCTCCAGACATTTGGTAGAGAGTAAAATGACCTACATGATTACAGTTAATTTCCTGCCATCAAAAAGCATTTAAAAATTTAAAAGTGAACTCTACCATGCATATTATTCACAGCTAGGGTTAGAAGAGTGGCTGTGAAAATGACATCTTGTAATGATAGTTATCCATTCTATGAGTTATTGCTACATCATTTAAGGATGGAAGAAAACCAGCCTTTACCGCTTTTATTAATGCAGAGCAAATACAACTTCCAAACCCCGCATTCCATTTATTCTTCAGAATGACAATTGGCAAGGAAGCTAAGATTCTAGAAATATTACAGTTGGGCTTGGCTGTGAAAAGGGAATGAAATTAGATTTTTTTAGATAAGTATTTGCATTGTCAGTACAAAAATAAAGTAGAGATTCTTAATTTTAGATTAGTCCTTTTATTTTCTGGTAGTTTTATAAACTCTGTGTATTGCAGGGAAATGTATGGATGCTCAAAGCTACTCCTAAAATGGAGCATCCGTGGAGGGCAATTACATTAATTCATCACAAAATGTGCTGTAATATCTTTGTTAGAGTCAAATACCTAAATGATAAAGAATATCAATTTAAAAATTTTCTGATTAATGTAATTGTACTTATTCTAAGATGATGTAATGTAGACTAAAATGTCCTATGATGCAACACTAACAAAACACAGAATATTAATAATATGTCTTGCCCTTTTGAATCTAAATCACTTGTTGTCAAGATATAGCTTATGGGCTGGGCGCGGTGGCTCACGCCTGTAATCCTAGCACTCGTGGAGACCGAGGCGGGCGGATTGTTTGAGCTCAGGAGTTCGAGACCAGCCTGAGCAAGAGCGAGACCCCGTCTCTACCAAAAAATAGAAAGAAATTAATCGGACAACGAAAAATATATAGAAAAAATTAGCCGGGCATGGTGGCGCATGCCTGTAGTCCCAGCTACTCGGAAGGCTGTGGCAGAAGGATCGCTTGAGCCCAGGAGTTTGAGGTTGCTGTGAGCTAGGCTGACGCCACGGCACTCACTCTAGCCTGGGCAAAAGAGTGAGACTCTGTCTAAAAAAAAAAAAAAAAAAAAAAAGATATAGCTTATGCATTTGTACATTCCCAGTGCCCAGCACATAGAAGGAATGCAATGATTATTTGTTGAAGTAATGACTAGAACGGGGTTAATAAATACTTAGGGAATGCATGACAAATGATAAATCATGAATTTCTCTGTTTGGAAGCAAGGTCAATAATCCAATACCTTCAAAAATATAACCAGGTCACAGAATGGAGCATGACAAGAAGAGCATTTGCCTTGGGCCAGATGCCCAGGGTTAGTATTGCATTTGTCCACTTACTTATGACTTCAGGAAAGTCACACAACCTTAGTATCCTCCTCTTGGCTTCCACTATGGTATGATGATGACACCAAGTTCAGATGGATGCTGTATTAAATGAACTAATTAACGTGCAGTGCTTAGAAGATGCATATGATTACAGCTTGAAAGGTCATTCATTAGGGTATTCAAAAACTTTTGAAAGCCTGAAATTGTCCAACATCTGTACTAGGCACCAGGGAGCAGCACCTCACCCAGTTTCTGTTTCAGGAAGGCAAATACTTGTCTTTCTGCCCCACTGGTCTCTCTGCCTCACTGTATTACAGAGTTATGTACATTTTGCTCTGGGAACAGAGAGAAGAGACATTTAAAATATACTAAAAGAAGAGAGATGGTATGCTTGAGCTGAATTCTGAAGGAAGAGTATAGGTTAGTCATCAGCTAAGTTTGGGGCTGAAGTTGGAGTTGTAGGCAGAGGAAATAGCAATCAGTTAAGACAGATTAGAACTGAGATGACACTAGAAAGATTCTAGGCCATCAGACTAGATGAATTGACCATGTGTAAGCTTTGGATGTAAGTTGTTTTAGGGAAACATAAATCCCCAAGTCAGCAAGTATTCTGATAAAACATACATAGAAATTTATTTGTGATTGACTTTGTCTTCTATTGGGTCTAGTTTAAATCCATTTTTCAATATTTAAACCCTGAATGACATAATTCTTTGATATGAAGAAAATGGAATCCTATAAAAACTATATTTTCTCTACAAATACCAAAATCTAAGCAATTTCAGTTACTTCTTTCAGCAAAGACTCAGTACTTTTGTAAGATGGCTAAATTAGAGATTTATTCTATTTGAACTTGTTTTTCCTCACTCTGATTAAAGGTTTCTTCTTCTCTCATAAAGAACTTATTTTTTCTGTTGAAAGAAAGTAATGCCACTTTCCTGGTTTTGTATTCCACAGTGAATGCCTTATCTTTTATACCAGACTCCAGGTATACCGTATCTAGTCCTGAAGCCCTGAACAATTTCAATAAGAAAAAAAGGGTTAACATGAAGAAAGCACAGTCTGCTTTGAAGTGACGTTAGCTGAACAATCAAAGGAGACTGATGAACTCAGCCAGAGATTTACTCACATAATAGGCCTCTGCTTCAGAACTGCTCCTGAATCACTGTTCCCAAATTCTGTGCAATACTTGGCTCATTTTTGTTCCCCTTTGTATAGCAGTGCATTTTATATTATACTATGTAGAGTTATCCCAATTCATTTCACATAAAATAACTTGTTTCAGATTATATGAATCTATTATGCATTGATTTAGTTTTTCTGGAGCTATGAGGAATATTCTCTGCTTTTAGTTTCTAGTACATAGCAAAACCTGCAATACACAATTGTTAGCTTTTATTCATTCATAAAATAAAGATTTCCTGGGTACCTCCCACATGCCTGGCACTGTGTTGGGAACAGGAATTCAGAAATGAATAAGACATAGTTCTCCATAGAAGCTGTGACTCTATTATGGAAGCGAAGTCTGGGATAAAAAAGGTTAATTAATACTGAATGTTAAAAGAACGCTTCCTAAAAATTAGATGCATGAATTGTTTCTTAAACTAGATAAGAAGAAATATGCTAAGTGAGGGATAGCACCAAAGAGGTGCCAACAAAGGCTCAGACAGGGCATGGGGCTAGGTCAGCTGAGTGACTTCAGGTCCCAGGTTCCCAGCTTATGGTTCTGACTCTAGTTTCCATTTGGAACAAGAACCACACCTAGAACACAAATCAAGCTGATTTCAGATATGAGGCTCTTTTAAAGCTGAAGGAAAATATCCTACTTCCACTGTTCCTGCCTCCATGTATACCATTGATCCTTAAAAGTTCCAAGTAGTCTATGAAGTCCATGAAGTTATACAGCAGTTTATGTGTATGTATGTGCAATTTTCTGTGAAGAGTTCCTGAGCTGATATAAGAGTTCTTAAAAGAAACATTTGCTCTACCTCCTCGAACAAAGAACTTCTAGAATTCTAATTGTGTATCTATCTGATGCTGGCCACCACTATTTCTATCCTGCATGTCTAGAATATGACGCTGGTCTAGTTAGCATTCTTTCCATGCTTGCTGCCCTACCTGGCAGATGATCTATCTTCTCCTTGCTGGTACACACTTGGCAGACACCCCCTATTAGAGTATATTCATTTTGTTTTCAGTAGAAGTGTCCAACCTGCTTTGATACCAGAGGTGTGCTACTTCTGACAACGGTGGAATTCTGGAAGTATGTGAAGTCTATTTACTATGTATAATCTTAAGCATGATTTTATACCTCAATTACAATATCTGTCGGCCTTTTATGTTTGAGATTGAGTTAGCCTACACCTGGGAGTGGCGAAAATAAATAAATAAATAAATACATTCATACATACGTAAGTACAGAAGTACAAGATTTTGCAGACAGGTAGACAAAGTGTCACTTCCACTTAAGTCTCTAAAATGTTCTCTTTGTCTGCTTGCACCTACATATTCCCAAAGAATACAAGATCTCATTGTTTTAAGCCAATGACACGTGTTTGAGATAATATTAATGAAACTGACAGGCTTATTTAATTCATTTCTGAATAAGAGATGTTCGTGTCATTGACACTGTGCCCCTGAAAGCAGACAATATCAGCATCAGTCCAAGACAATTGTTCAAGACTAAATTAATTGTCCTTTTCTTTCTGTGTTGCCTTAGCACTTTGAATATATTTCTCTGATTGCAATCTCTTGTTTTGACTTGTCTGTAAATTATATGTGTTCATTTCTCTTTCTTGTTAGATTTTAAACTCTGTGGGAATGGATTCTGGTTCAATCTACTTTGTACTAAAATGTATTCTTGATATGTAGCTCAATAAACTTAACTGGACAAATAAATCAATTGTATGATGAAATGTTGCTTCCTCTCTTATCATTATATCCATATTTTCCCTTCCTGCCTCATATTTTCTTCACAAATAACATGTCTGAAGTAGACATACTAAAGAATTTCTAGGAAATTGTTACTTATCTCTCGACACAGAATTATATGTACCATTAAGCTTGTAAATAGCCAAGAACTCTAATTATATAATGTATGTATATACATGCACATATATGTTATCTCTAAAAATACTACCTACATGAAGTAATATAATGTATTATAATATCACATATAGAAAAATTATTAAGAAAATTCTTAACACTCAGAAGTATTAAATTCTATGATAGTATAATTAATTCCTTAAAAGCTCTGATGAGACACAGTAGGAAACTGTACTGAATCTATTTTAAGCAGTGGACTCAAACAAGATAAAGGCAGCCCCTGTAGATCAAGATTACAAAATCAGAAAATGGACTAAATTTTCCTTTAAGGAAAAATGTCCATAAAAACCTTAATCATAAATATACACATATACTCAAATTCAAAAAAGAAAGATTTTCCCTTTCTCTTAGATATTTTTATCTAAATTGTCTATCTCATTTCATACTTAGAAAAAAAGGTAAAGAAAGAAGTGTAGAAAAATACATGAAAAGTTCAACACAGTCATGTTCTGTGAACAATGCAGTTCTGAGAGCTGGGACAGCATTTCCTTACTTTTGAAAAAATTTCCAGCTGGTTGTTAATTGTAGGGGAAGTACAAGGTTTACAGCATCTTCCTTCTGAAGAGTTCTAAAAAGAACTAATTTGTTTATCAATATACCATATTTATATTGATAATCAATGCTTACTTTATTTTTTAATACTGAGAGGAGAACCAAGATAATTTCATAATATAGACAAAAAGGTAATACTATATTATTAGGCTTCATAATATTGGTACAAATGTAACCCATGGAAATTTTGGCTTTAAATGATTACTGATACTATAAACACTTTATAACAGCTGCAATTTATTTTAGGATATAAACATATTGGAACAAGTAAAAGAGAATGAATTACAAATCTAAAGACAGTTGACTTGCCTCACACTCCAGCAGCACAAAATTTTGTTAGAACTCTAGTTAGCAACTAAGGAAAAAAAGAAGCATCAACAACATACCAACTGGCACCCTGAACAAGGTTGCAAAGGTCAATATGATGCTTTGATGGTTAGACAGACTGGTTTATGGGTAAGCAACTTTTTAAAAAGCATCTATAGAAAAAGAGAAGAGTCATACTGCCCTATCTGTGGGTAACCATTTATTAAATGGGTCAAGGAACACATATTTCAAGTAAGACTATTGGCAATAAAGGGCATAGATGCAGTCTGTAATAAACATCAGCCCGATGTTCACTGAAATAATACTGTCAGGGCTGCCCTTTAGAACACTGATCCAGCACTGGTAAATATCGGTACGAGAACAATATAGCAAGTACAAACCATAGGCATTTTGCAATTGGATTACAGTGAAAAAGAAAGTACCACATAGAAAGCAAATGGGAGTGATAAGTAATGCCAAATATTCTTAATTTTAAGATGCTAGCTATAACCTAGCCATGGGGCAAATGTGTTTAGCAATGTCAATTAATTTAAAAGCATGCATTTTAATATATTAGGAAGGGCAAACCTAATATTTAAGTCAGGAATTTATTTTTGTTATTCTAAATATTTCTTTGTTCTCTCTCATTCTGAAAACTACCTAGTCTTAATTATATTGATCGTAAAGTGATGACTTTTCTATAGGCTACTAAGAATTCAAGCCTGATAATCCAAAACCTAGGCAAGACATATTTTTTTGGGGGGGGGGAATTCTCATTTGTTTTTATTGATATTTTCTCCATTCTGTAGTGTTCCAGCACCCCCAAGAAAATTTTTGGTGGTAGCAGAGTGACAGCAGCAACAGGGATGCACAGGAACCTAAAACACTGATAGAGATTTCTCTCTCTGAGGTGAGCAACTGTGGTTCCAGGAGGGTGGCGTGAAATCACATTGTATATGTATCTCTCTCTCTCTCTCTCTCTCTCTCTCTCTCTCTCTCTCGCCCGCCGAGGCATATTTTTTAAGTCAACTCCTAATTCATAATATTGCTCAACAATTTGGCAAATATATACAAATTATATAGTAAATGAAAATAAATATACGATTGAATAAAATTGCCACGTGAATTTAATTGATCAAAGTAGTCTATGGGCTGCAGACCTGAAATTATATCAGAGTCATCAGAATTTTCTGGCATACCATAATCAATCTCTCTCTTTCTTTCTCTTTTTTTCTGCTACTCTTATACCACTGAGATGACAAAATATCTTTAGACAATTATCCTATTTCTTCATTTCACTACAAAATCCCAGCAAAATAGCTGGAAAATTGGAGGACTGAAGGTGGATTCAAGAAGGTTTTGATCCAAGGCCACAATTCAATCCAAAGTGACTCAATTTTACTGTCTTTGGCTAGAGTTAAGCTCATCTGCTAGAACAGGAATTGGAAATGACGACTTGGAATCTTCCCACTTAATCCGATAGCTTGTGACTTGCTTGTGGACCACACCAGACTTGGGCGGCAGTGCAGGATAGCAGTACTCACTTTGTTACTCTTAGGCAGTGAGAAAAGATACCCAGACATAAACAGAACCCATGTATGAAGCAGAAATGTATAAAAAGGAGATGTGCATTATCAAATGTTCAATGTCTTTTTGGAACATGAAATTTGTCAGCTGTTATATGGAGTCATTTGATGAAATCCTATAAAAAATTTCACCCCCTTTGCCCACAAAATTGACAAAACTAAGCACAATAAAACAGGGCTTAATAAGATGTTATTTTTCTACACTTTAAAGTTAAATAAAATTCCACAAAGTGCCTAACTTTTGCAAGAACTACATGTGGAAAAAAATGCAAGGATATTTGCTCTTTTATACGCCTTCAAAAAAGCAATTTAAAATTGAATAAAAAACAAAGATATTATCTGAACTGTAGGTATTGTGAAAATTGTGCTTCAAAAATTAAAATACTAGTTTGTGCCGCAGCCATAAATTACTAAACTAATTATCTAGTAGCAAGCATAACTGAATCATTCAAAGGGGTAATTAGCAATCAGACATAATGAGTACTGCTACTATTTCTTGTCATACTGTATTTAGCTTCCATGCAGCCTGGAGGAGCTGAATTATTTCCTATCCTTCTCAGAGGGCATTACTGCTATATTGAGTGCATCAGCCCATATTATTACTCCCAGTAGTTTAATTCTTCACTGGACTGCACATTTCTGATTTCCCCTGTCAAAAGTTTCTCAGTTTTCCTAGGCCCTTTAAACCATCTTTTTAGTGATCATTTCTTTACATATATGTAAACTGCCTGAGAACCAAATTATATATTTCCTTTATTAGTTTTACAGAATTCTGATCCAGTAACATAAGCTTTATCATTTTAAATTGTATTACATGTTTGAATTATATGCATAAATTAAAATATTTATAGAACTTTTTGCATATATTTTAGACAAAAATTTGGACAATGCTATGACTCATCCATTCATTCTTTTTTTACTGAATGCTTTCTGAGTTCAGACATGAGCCTATGTCCTAGAATATGAAAATAAGTAATTATGGTTCCTGCATTATGGCTCTCACTATCTGCTAAAGGGAGATGGGACTTAAATATTTTCAATACACTGTAGTAAATGCATCAATAAGGCAAATAAGAGAAACTATATGTATACGACATACTATGATATGTCACTTCTTCTTAGTGTCTTCTCATATGAACAAATTCAAAAGATTAGGTGAGAGAATAAAATTGATAATACAAATCAATTAAAGGAGAGGGTATATTTCAGATTAAAAAA
Source organism: Propithecus perrieri (assembly GCA_963574695.1). NCBI lineage: Eukaryota > Metazoa > Chordata > Mammalia > Primates > Indriidae > Propithecus > Propithecus perrieri. The sequence continues at coordinate 23,603 of CAUYRB010036203.1, forward strand.
TTAAACATTTAATACAGTGCATTTTTATTCAGTTGAGATTTATTAAAAACTCATTATACAAAAGTACTCTGCTAAAGTTTAGAGATTCTGATTTAGAAACTCTCAGGGGCATCAGAACTTCCAAAAAGCCGAGCCAGGGAGCCAGGGTGACAACCACTGTGTGAAGGCACTGAACAGTCAAAAGCAGCATATCTCTTATTCAGCCTCTAAATTTAATCAAAGAACATATAGGAACATTTAAGGTGGAAGACAGAGTACAACCATAAAGGAAAGACTTTTTGAGTTATGGGGGAGAGCTTTGCAAGCAGCACTCAAAGAGGATCATATGCTTTTGTCTTTCCAGAAATCATCAAGGAACGTAACATCCCGTCTCTCCTTGCTGTAGAAAGGGCTAAGTGCTTCAAAGCTCCCCACTTTTGCCATTTGTGGAGGGAACCTCACCTCCTACAGTCCTGTGCTGCTCTGTACTAATACAGCAATTAATTAAAAGAAAGAAAGATAAACGTAAATATATTAGTAAATACAGACTTTAAAAGAGGCAAAGTTATGTTAAGGACTTATTTTTTAATCTCCTGAGAAGAGATCACTTTGCAATTAGCATATTGGCAAGAAAAATCTAACAGTTCACAAGCCCTGTGCGAGGAGCTTAACACTCTCATTCCATTATCTGGATGGGATTGGAACACGTTTGCTGGATACATACATATTTTCATTTCATTTGAGGATAAAAGTGACCTATAATGTGGCTGTAGATTCTGAGTTTCTTTTGGAAGAATGCAAAGCAAAGAGAAAAGAGACAAACCTAGCATGGGGTGAACATTCACTCTATAACAAGCATGTACTCAGGGTTTTAAATGTGGAGAGTGAGTAGATATACATTAAACCCATACATATGAATATTTTCAGGGTGTAAGAGGTGAGTTCCCAAATATTAAACTCAAGAATCTTTGGAAATATACCTAGTAGTGGGATTGCTGAGTATATATGGTATATGGTAGTTTTATTTGTAGTTTTTTTTTTTTTTTGGAGACAGAGTCTCATTGTGTCGAGTGCAGTGTCATCAAACTCCTGGGCTCAAGGGATCCTCCTGCCTCAACCTCCCAAGTAGCTGGGTCTACAGGTGCATACCACTGCACCTGGCTAATTTTTCTATTTTTAGTAAAGACAAGGTCTTGCTCTTGCTCAGGCTGGTCTCGAACCCCTGAACTCCAGCAATCCTCCACCTTGGCCTCCCAAATTGCTGGAATTACAGTCATGGGTCGTTGCACCCAACCTATTTTTAGTTTTTTGAGGCACCTCCACACTGTTCTCCATAGTGGTTGCACTAATTTACATTCCCACCCACAGTGTCAAGGGTTCCCCTTTCTCCACAACTGTTCTGTACCTATGATAATTAAAAATTTTAAGAAGAAGTAAAAAAAAAGCATGAACCTCTATGAGTTAGAAAAGATACGTTAGCTGTTCTCCAATTGTCTTCATTTTGGGCATTTTACCCAACTAGGGTCAAGGATCCCCCAATTCAGAGAGTTAATACAGGCAATAATCCCCAAAATTAATTCCTTATTAAAGAAAAAGACAGACTCTAGCAGTGCGTTGTTACATGATAACAATTCTACATAGTGAATAATCCTGTATGAGAATTTTTCATCTTTCTTCATAAATTATGTACTATGTAGGGAGCCAGAAACTGAATACAAGTAAAAAAAATTATCTTTTTAAAAATTAACATTGCATTTAACAAGTAATCACATGGAAATTATATGGAATTGCCCATCATTTCAAACATGTCAACAACCAAACTGGAAAACCTCTAAACTCCCTGCCCACTCCCTAATACACATATGCATGTGCACACATGGTTACACACCTGCACACAAACCCAAGCCACATAACACTCAGGATAAGAAACTAGGTACACACAGGAGGGTGGGCTGGAGGGTGGTTGCTAATAAAGAGCATATGACAGGCCACTCCTCCCACTTATGGAATCCCTTCCCAGTAATTCATTTTTTCTTAACAACAACCAAAAATTGGCATTGCCCCTGCCTACTTATGTATCATTTCAACTATATGTTACGCCATATATGACCTAGTACAAAAAATTCTTCTCTCAAGGATTACCTACCAAGCTGAATGAGGGCTCTCTCTCTCTTTCTCTCACTCTGTTGCTTATATACAACATCTTATATTCTTGCCCTACCCCTGCAATATAATATACATTATAATGTGTTCACTTTCTCCATGTCAGTTTTTCTCAGTGTAATCTTAAAACAATCTTCAACATATAGACAGCCAGCAATAGATTTTCTGATTGAACAAATCCATAAATGCCAGTTTAGCTCTGCCTTATTTTTTCACATCTCTTTAAGAAATCAGAACCAGTTCTCTGTCCTGAGCGTCCCACAAAGTGTCCTCATCCAATTCCAAATTTTTTCAAGCAACAAGGATTTAACTAATACATTGTAGTCATTCAAAAAATATTTTTAATCTAAATGAATGAATGAATGGACGAAAGTGTGAAGCATGGGAATCCAGCCCCTCACTGCTGCTGTTCATTCCTGGCCCAAGACTGATCTGTGCTCTGAGATGAGTCAGGCTTTGGATAAGACATAGGGTAAAGGACCAGTCTGTGGGCCGTGGGTTGTGGACCTGTGTGTGACCCACGATATGGTGTATAGAAAGTAAAATGAACTCAAAGACCAGGTAGGCCATCCATACAGGTATGACTCAAAAGAAGGAGAGACCCAGGAGTATGAAAGAAAAAGGAAAGTAGGGATTCAGACATGCAGATTCAGACCTGGAGTGTGTTCCTGAGTAGATAAAGACAGTGGCAGCTGCTCCCTAGAGGAGCCTGTGGCTGAGTGTGAGTAGGTAGGTGGCATAGAAGTCCAGAGAACCAAATGCAACTCCAGTGGCATTTTATAACACTTAGGATTACATGACAACAGGTAATGAAAAACAGTCACTGGTAGATTACTTAGCGCCACAAATTCAGATGCCTTCTGGAGTCAGATGAGTAATATGAAGCACTAAAGGAAGCAGACCTGTGGAAGAGAATGTGGACTGATGGGACGGGGGTGGAAAGAAAAACTCCTGCTCTGCATTTTAAGCTTTCGAAATTTGTGGGCAATTAGTTTGTGACTCCAGCAACATGGTGAGTTATGTGTGATTTATAGCAATAGAAAATACTAACATAACTAGAATAAAATTCCAGTCTCAGTTCTCATGTTACATATGGATATGGCATCGCCACAATGTTTTAGCCCTTATAGCATCTTGGATAACAGAGCTGAGACTAGCTTATTTATAATGAATCAGTGTGAAATGCCTCCCACGTGGAACTCCCTCAGCTCCAGAACTTCGTATCCTCCTTAGGCTGTGCTTTGACAGACCTCACTCTTGATGCCTTTATATTCAAAGTCCCTATTCTGTTATCCCACAGACATAGCCTTAATAATCAATACTCAAGTGAGCCATGAGAATATGCTATTTCCCACAGATGTGTTCATGCAGACAATAAGTTGATACAATGCAATTATCGTATTATACAGGTGAGAAAATTGACATACCACAAAGGAGAGTGACTTGCCCAAGGCCATGTAAGGAGTTCATGAGAGGGCTAAAATTAAATCCAGTTCTTTTAATTCACAACCTGGTATTGAGAAGACCTTAAACAATGCTAGATCAATGAATATAACTATTCTGTCATTTTTCTTTCTCCCCCCTCAAAGGATACTCTTTCTAGCACAAAAACATGCATAGGCAAATAGACACACAACACATAATATAAGCTTTCATTTAAAAAAAAATGTAATTTTTAGTCTCTCTTAGACCTTCTTATTATGGGCGTTCCCAGCAGCTCAGTGTGCATGCTGCTTCCTTGAGGAATGCAGAAACAACACACATGAAGAGTTTGCAGAGCAAAACAAAGAGAAACACTATGCATTTTGAGAAATATGAGCATACATATCAAAATAGGGAACATACAGAATATAAATTAAATTCTGTGCATAGCTTGAGGTGTTAATCAAAATATTACAAGAACTGGCCAGGCGCGGTGGCTCACGCCTGTAATCCTAGCACTCTGGGAGGCCAAGGTGGGTGGATTGTTTGAGCTCAGGAGTTCGAGACCAGCCTGAGCAAGAGCGAGACCCCGTCTCTACTAAAAAATACAAAGAAATTAATCAGACAACTAAAAATATATAGAAAAAATTAGCCGGGCATGGTGGTGCATGCCTGTAGTCCCAGCTACTCGGGAGGCTGAGGCAGTAGGATCACTTGATCCCAGAAGTTTGAGGTTGCTGTGAGCACGGAACTCACTATAGCCAGGGCAACAGAGTGAGACTCTGTCTAAAAAAAAAAAAAAAAAAATTACAAGAACTAATTTAATTTTTCCAAAGAATTTTCAAAAAAAAGGTAATAGCATATATAAAATAAAAAAGAAGGTAAATCAAATTTGTTCTTTCCTTTTCTCTTTGATATTGTCAATACAAATTTGAAAGTCAATATATTTAAATATTACATAAATCTTTAAACACAAATCAGAATCAAATATCGCTTCCTTTTAAAATGTGGAAGAATTAATTATCATGTTAAAGAATAATATTAAATGATTAAATAATTTTTTATATAATGCTATTTGTAAAAAATTAAAGACCATAGGCAGGTGATTTAGTCTGGCACCAAAAAAATTTAGAATCATTGATTTTGTCACAAGAGGGAGCCCATGTTTTTCAATAAATACAAATGCATTGCAAGTAAATGAAATCAAAATCATTTGGTCCTAACTAAATATGAAGCTACACATTTTATAGTTGTAATTCACATTGATAAAATATAAATTAATATAATATTAAATATTAGTAGTCATCTATACTTTTTTTTCAGTTTATCTGGATGGAAGATGAGAAAAACTCTTTAAGGATTTATTTCCTAAACAAAAATAGAACTATAATATGCAGGAAGCAAATAACACATGTAATACGGTTTAAGTACAAAAATTAAAAACTCAAATATATTGTTCTGGTAGTGTGCTATAAAGAAAAGTAGAGACTAGATTATCTACTATTCATAATTATGTATTAAATAGCCTTATAAATAATTTAAATCTTTTTTTAGAACAACTTTCAGGTAGATAGCAAACGAAAGGAAAAACATTGTTTATAGTCATGCAACTTCCTACAATGTGTGTGTGTGTGTGTGTGTGTATGTGTGTATACATACACACGCACCTGAACATCATGTTATACAAGATAAATACATACATTTTATCTGTCAATTTAAAAATAAAAATAAAACTAAATTAAAAAATTAATATAACTTCCTAAAAGATATTTAACTTCTATCAAACTAAGTTTCCTATAACAGAAGGATATTTAGCTAACTTTCCCCATGGTTGTGTGAATTAATGAGATAACCTAAAACCACTTGCAACATCAGTGCCTGGCATTTGGTAGTTGTTAATAAATGGTAGTTTCTTTCCACCTTTTGAGTAAACATTATAGAAATATCCCTGACAATAAACATTTTTAAGTCTCTTTCATAAAACTAAACCCTTTCCTGATATCAAATGCATCTTCTACTCACTGATTTTCAGCACTTATCCTCTCCTTTCTAATCTAAGTTTCTCAAAAGAGGAGCATACATTGGCCTTATAATTCTTCCACTTCATCAAAATTCCTCATATTAATTTCTGAGTAAATTCAAGCTGCTAAAACTAAAGGGCATTTTTTCAGAGTGTATCTTAGAGGTCCTTCTGAAGCATATGATGCTTCTTCATTCTTAAAATTACTTCTTCTCTTTGATCATTCCTTCCTGTTTCTTCCATGGGCTCTTCTTTCTCATTAATGGTTTTCCTCGGGTAAAACCACAGCCTCTTTATTTGTTCCACTGTATTTGTGGTCTCTGGAAATCTCATCTTCTTTCATGGTTTCCCTACTATCTCTAGAGTGATAACACAAGGAGATAAATGGATCTGCTAGAATGATCTATAAAGTATGCAAATCTAACCATTTCTCTTTCTTGCTGAAAATTCACCTGGTATTCTCCTTACCTAGACAGAGGTAGCCCACTGGGAGATCAAACGCTGTGTTTGTTTTGGCTGGTTCAGATACCCTTAAGCCCATGTATTGTTTTGTTTTGTGTTTTTAGTTTGCATACTTATTCACATAAATAAAAATGAGATAAAACATGAAACTTCACTCCTCTGGCTTTCATTGAAAAATTATTCATAGAAAAACTGACAATATTAGATATATAGTATGTGTTTCATCATCATTCCTACCATCCTCTACCACTTGGCTGGCATTGGAAGTCACTATTCATCATCAAGTCTGTTATTTTTTTATTAGGATAGAATTATAGCCATGCCTACATCAAAAGTGGAAAATTTAAAGCTAAACACAGGTGCTGTGTGTTTCAAGAAAAAAGTCAAAGAGAAAGATTCTAGGTCTAAAAAATCAATTTGAGAAACCTTTATGAAATTAAGTCAGCTGCTTTGCTCAGTGCCCACCTGCCTGGTTCCCATAGGCATTGAGAGTGTGATCACCGGGCTGGGTCTGAGTATGTACTCTGTACCAAGCAGGATACTAATGGTGTTACACATGGAGAGTGAGTAGACATGCAAGAACTTCAAATATCCCAAGCTCTTTAGCTGTGATGAGATTCTCAATCCATATTTGCATCACAAGGCAACCAATCAGCTCTATTGCTCCCTGATAAATTAGAAAGAGGTTCCAGTCCGTAAGAGTTGAATTCCCAAACATTAACTAAAAATAAAAATCCCTACAACATACTAGTTATTCTCCTTGTCTATATATGGAGCTTTTTACCTACCTAGGGCCAATGATTTCCTAATCCAAGAGTCATAGAGACAATACTCTCTGAAGTTATTGTATTTCCTTCTTGCAGAAAAAACTTTCACTGGGGCTTTCTTAGGTGGTACCATTTACTTCCTATGTGATGTTAGGTTTGTCACTTAAACTCTCTGAATATGAGTCCTTCTTCTGTAAAATAGGCCATTAATACACACCTCAGAAAACTGCAAGAAGAATTAACCAATCAACATACTAACATAATAAAGGTGGCTGACTTGTACTTAGTACTTACAATATGGCCAGGATCTTCTCAATTTTACAGGTATTAACATACTTAGCCCTCCCAACAACCTTACAAAGCAAGTTCTCTTACACCACTTTCCTCTTACAGATAAGGAAACTGAGGGGGGGAGTGGGAGGTCACACAGAAGTGTGAGAACCAGCTCTGAAAGCCAGGCATTTTGGCTCCACAAACCAATATATTTTACACTTGATTAATACACTATTCTGACTCTCATTCAGTAAGTGGCAGGTAGATAGGTATGTCTGTCGCATGACATACAAATTCTTTCAAAACCAAACTGTTTTCTGTTATTTTCTGCTTTGTTCTTTGCAATACAAAAACAACACATAGAATACCCCCTCCTTCAAGCTCGCATCCAAAAATGCAGTTCAAACTTTCTCATGCTGTCTCCTGAAAGGAGAAACCATTCATTCCTACTCATCCTTCAATGCAGCTCAGAAATCACTGACTCAACATCTGTCTCTCCTTCCATAGGAGCTCCCATGGAAACTTTATCCAACATTTGACAGTAAGCGCCTTGGGGTTAGGAACTAGGTCTTATTTGGCTTTGTGTCCTCATAGCCTTTCATAGTTCCTGATATGTACAAGGCAAGAAAAAAATGGCTGTTGGATGAGGAATAAGGAAATGAACAAACAATAAATGTCCTATAAATGTTTTAATACTGCAGAAAATAGATTCTATATGCAGCATTTAAATTTGAAACATTTAATTAGAATCACAATTGCAAATGCCAAAGTGAACTGATCCTAATTTAAAAACAGAACATCCATAAAATATCTTGTTACCATTCAAATTTAGCTATGCCATCACAATGATGTATATTTATAATCTTTTTTCATATTTATACAAAAAAGGAGTACAGCAAAAATTTAAATTTTAGAAGAGTCTAAAAAGAAAAATCACATAAGAGAGTAACAAACATCCCAAATGCATTTCCACAGCTTTTCCTCCATTTCTTTCTTTTTGCATTTTTTGCTGCTCTCTGATATCCAAATGTTCAGTGACATTCTCTTTTGTTTAAATAAAATTTCATTGTTCTCATATTTTCTACTTAATGTTTATTTTCAGCTCACTTTTAAGAGGTGAACAGGAGAATAAATACCTATATCTGGCTATTAGCAAAAGGCTGGGTAAACAATGACCCAGAGAGGAATTTCCAAAGCCAATCCTGCAAAAGGCCCCAGTGCTTACCATGGGATATGAATTGCTATGGTCAGTGAGGTGGGGAGCTGAATTAGATGTTTAAAGAAAACAACAAAAAAACCTTAATTTTTTAATTCAGATGAACTACTAAAATTTTTCTTAATATTATTAATATTCAAATCAATCATAATGTAAACAAATCTGCCAATTTAAAATGGCATAGATCTATGGCTTTATTAGCGCTCTGCTTTTTTTCCTGTCTTCGATCTCTTATAGTTCAGTATGCTACCTGTTCCATAAGCTTGAATACATTACTGTTCATGCCTAAGGGTTCTAAGACAAACTGAAAAACAATAAATATTATTGTAGCTGGTTCAAAACTGAAAATTATTTTGAATTTCCAAATCTAACCTTTAAAAACTGTCTTCTGCCTTATTGTCATGAATATCACAACTATTTTCTAATCCATACGACCAATCAATAAAATTCACCCCTTCAGTTGCTACACTGGACTGCAGCCTCACTCCTGTGTATGCCTAGACCTGTACTCAGGGATCTATCTCAGTGCCTCCGATAAATTATGAACAACTTGAAGGCAGGGAGCATTTCTTATTTAATCTTGACTCTGTAGAGATCTGACAGTGCCTTACAAACTCCACAGAATATGAAATCAAACACACAAAACTTCTCTTGAAAAGAATGAAGTAAAGGAGAAAATGTGAAATCCTCTTAAAAGGAAATGTAGAAATTTGTAATTTCAAGTTAGTTTGATGACTGTTTTATACTTTAATGTGTTTTAAAATATATCTTTTCTTATTTTAAAAAGAATACATCACTACCACATACCTATTAGATTGGCAAGACATAAACAAACAAAATCCTCACAATAGTAAGTGGTGAAGAGAATGCAGAACAACTGAAACTCTCATTTATTTCTGAAGGAAATACAAAATTGTAAAACTGCTTTGGAAAACAGAATTTTTTTCTCTTACGCTATTAAACATACACTTACCATACAACCCAGAAATCCCACTCCAAGAGAGGCAACCAAGTTAAATGAAAACTTACATTAACCTAAAAACCTATATGTAGCTATGTATAGTAGCTTTGTTCCTAATCACCTAAACCTAGAAACAAATCAAATACCCCTCAACCAGGAATAGATACACAACTGTGGCATATCCATACAACGGACCACTACTCAGCATGAAAAGGAAAATAGTATTAATATACGGAACAAAGTAGTTGAATTTCAAATGCATTATGCTAAGTAAAAAAAGCAGCAAGACTTAAAACAATATTTTTGTGTTTATGGCAGTCTTGCAAAGGTAAAATTATAGTGAGAGTGAGCTAATAGTCATTGCCAGGGCCTGGAAAGCACAGCAGATTAATTATAAGAGGAGCTGCATTTCCTGAGTGCCTACTAGGTATTCAATCTTATTCAATCCCTCCAAAACAATCCTCTATGAAGTATCAACTATTTTTACCTCCACTTTGCAGAAGACACTGAAGTTCTAAAAAGTTAGAATTTGAACTTAGGACCTTATTATTAATCATTGCACTATTCTGTCTCTTACAGAATTAGGTGCATGCCCAAATTTTAGATGTCATAAGAAAAACCACTGTGACCATTAACAAATACATATTTTTAGTCCTTGAAGAAAGCATGTGCACAGATTTATGAAAATAAACATCAATGGTGTCAGCCAACTGAAGAATCCAAATTATTACCGACCTCCAACTCTAATATCTAAGCTCAATTGTATGAAATTAATGAAAGCATTTTCTCTCTCATAAAACTCCATAGTAATCTCCTACATTTTGGCTTAATTACAATGATTTATAAATGTAAAATAACATGGATATATTATGAGTTAACAGTGATTTTATTATACTAATATACCAATTTAAATTTTGGTTCTGAAAGTAATTATGACTGCACATATCATTATGCATTCACTAGTTTAAAAGGTCTGAGATTAGGCTAAACAGTGAAAATTATTGGTATGCATGAGTGAAGGATTATTAAAGTATAAATCCAGCATAGCGAATCAAATAATTTTTTAATTACAAAGAAATCCAAGTATTAACACACTTGCAAACACATTTATCTTAAGTGTGACCATAAGATCTGACAAGCCTCTAAATTTCGTTGAAGAAAATCCTAGTATAGTGATCTGTGGTTTAATTATTAAAATCAGAAGCATAGATCAATGGAAAGTATGAGCAAAAGAAAATCACATATATAAAAACAACAGAATGTCTACCACAATTAAGCTAATCTCTATGATACAGAAAAAAAAAAATTCCCAAAAACAGAGCTACAGAGCTTGTTCCTATAGCTTATAGGAAAAAGAACCCCTCAAAAAGGATGATACAAAAGACAACTGAAAGAATGCTTATATTAGACAAAGTGTATATTGAGAAACTTTTATATCAAAGTGTATCACCATTTGTATAATGTATTCCTAGGCTTGAAATTATTTAATTGAGTTGGCCACATCTAACACATCCCCTGTGTTGTATAAAAATGAGACATTCCTACCAAGACAGTGGAGAGGACACGTAAGAAAAAAAGAGAGCAAGCTAGATTAAAAACAACTCCAATGACTGCTTGAAGGACATTTTTAATCCACAACAACCATGTTTCTAGAGAAGAAAGCATCCTATCTGTTCAATCCTGCATCTCCATCAGAGGGCTGCTTGAAAGGAGTGAATCTAGGGGATATTGTGCCGACGGTTAATGGGAAAGATGATCCTAGGCTGCAAATGCAATCTGATGCCTTATTTTCAGAAGTGAAAGAAAAGGCCGGTTCTAGAGCTAAAGGCTAAGAGGATTCAGGAAAGACAGGCTGGCATTAGTCTGTTTGGTGAGTGTGGTAGTAATTAGCCTCAATATTCGATTTCTGAGAAACAAGGAAAATGTAGTTCTATGGTATGTTGAAATAAAAATGACAAATTTTTAGCAAAACACCTCACATGATCCAATGTCATTATATTGTGGATAATAAAAAGTAATTATGGCACATCACTAACATATTAATGTATGCATCTAGGGTCCATTAAAAAGCCTCATCTGAAGAAAGTTTTTTTCCTATTTTCTCCCAAATTTCTGAAAACTATAAATTATTTAGTGTTCTTCTTTACAGAGGATATCTGGTCTGAATCAATATACTTAGCAGCATAAATCTGCACTTTGAGAAAAATTTTCATCTAAGATTTGTAACATCTCTACCAATAATAGAGTGATAATGTTACGTCTATACATTGGATGAGTTTTAGAGAAGAAGGAAATCACATCCCTTCTCACATACAGAAATAAATTTGAATTACATATTGCTATGAATTCTAATATCCATGTAGGCTAGTAAGCTCCGGTACAGAGAGAAATAATCACAGTTTTAGAATCACAGAATCCTACATATCAAAGAATGTAAAAGCTTTCTTTTTTCCACACTAGCTGTTTTTCTTACCCTTCAAAGTTCCGCAGATAAAACAGTACATCCTTTAAGAGACTAGTACATTCTCATTCCATCTAAAAGCAAATTGGAGCAACTGAAGAGGTAATATGATATTTTTTGAATGGTCATGTTAGTGCGCTTAAATATCAGTTCATCTCCTTTGCATTAATTACTTTTTAGATATTATTATTTGACGCAATAAAGATTACTATATTCAAATAAAAACCTATATTGGCAGTTTGATCAGGTGTTTCAACAAAACAAACATTAAAAAAAAAACTCAAGTCTCTCAAATTTGTGAATATACATATTTTTTTCTTACCTCAAGAAAATTACCAGGTTGAAAAATAATACTATTAGTAATCTTCTTTGGTACTGATAATTCTTTGATTAATATTTTTTAATTTGCTTTTAAAAGAAAAGCATTAGTTATTTATATTCTTTTTATTAAGGCATAATGGAAAAATAAAAATTGCATATATTTAAAGTGTGCAACATGATGTTTTGGTATCTGTGTACACTGTAAAATGATTAAATCCATCTAATTAACATATCTATCATCTCAGAGGTTTTTAAATATTTCACAGGGCTTTCTAGCCAGGAAGTTCCTCAGCTAAGATTCTCTTACAGAAACCAGCTATTCATGTCTTCTGCTTTGGGCTGAATTGTGTCTGCTCCAAATTTATATGTTAAAGTCTTAACCCCTACTATCTCAAAATCTGACTACATTTGAAGATGGGGTTTTTAAAGGTGTTAATTAAGTTAAAATGAGATCATTAGGCCAGACCCTAATCTACTATGACTAGTGTTCCTTTAAGAAGTGGACATTAGGACACAGAGGCACAGTGAGAAGATGGACAACTTCAAGCTAAGGAGAGAGACCTCACAACAAACTAACCCTGTCAACACCTTGATCTTGGACTCGTAACCTCGAGGACTGTGAGGCCATACATTTCTGTTGTTTTAAGCTACCCAGTCTGTGGCACTTTGTTATGACAGCTCTAGCAAACTAGTGTACCTTCCTTCAGTGTTCTCCTTGAGAAGGGAAGACACTATCAAACTGACCAATGGAGGTAACCACATACAAATTTCTGATATGAATGCCAGAGATTGAAAAATAGCTCTTGTCATAAGGTAGAATTATATACATATAAGTTATATATATATACATATATATATATATAAAATTCACCATGTATGAACATCATCCTGCTTTAGATGCTGCTATTTTAAAAAGTGTAAAAGATAAACCTTGTCATCTAAGAATTTATAATCTAAACACAGAAAAAATTACCATATATAAAATAAAAATAAATACTACAAGGCAGTGTAGACCTAAGAACTCATCTGAACGCCATAAATTATAAATACTATAGGAATTATGAATGCAAGTTCTGGGTAAATTTGCTACTTGGCTGAATCAAAAAGAAACATCTATGTCAACAGAGGCATATATTTGTCTCCTAAGGGAGTATACAGGAACGCTACAGTTTTGTAGATTTTTAACTTTAGAAAATTACATACAGGAAAGAGTTTGATTTTTAAGAAAAGATTTCCACAAGCACAGATTCCTACACGTTTAACTTGAGTAAAGATAAGAACAAATGTTTTTGAGCAAATATTATACCTCATACTTGCCTCACAATTTTAAATAATACATATTAAATATAAATTAAATATATATATGTGTGTTTGTATGTACCAGAGCTTCCATAAAAAAGGACCACTAACAATGGAAGTGCCTCACAGTCCTGCAGGACGGAAGTCTGAAATCATGATGTCAGCATGGCCATGCCCTCTCTGACACTCTGGCTAGAATCCTTCCTTGTCTCTTTGCAGCTCCTGATGGTGACTGGCAATCTTTGGTATTCCTTGGCTTGCAACTGTGCAGCTCTAATCTATGCCTCCATCTTCACATGGCATCTTCCTCTGTATGTTCACACTGTCTTCTTATAAGGACAACAGTCATATTGGCTTAAGGGCTCAGTCTACTCCAGTATGACTTCATCTTAACTAACTACATTCTCAATGACACTATTTCTAAAGCAGGTCAGGTTATAAGGTACTGGGGTTAGTACTTCAACATATCATTTTGGTAGACAGAATTCAACCTGTATATATCATTGTAGCAAGAACAGTTAACATGAAATCTACCCTCTTTAACAATTTTTAAGTGTAAAATACAGTATTCTTAACTACTGGCATTATTTTCTACAGCAGATTTCTAGAACTAATTCATCTTGTATAATCTGTATATGCATTGAATAGCAACTCACTATTATTCCCTCCCTCCTGCCCTAGCAACCACCATTCTACTTCCTACCTCTATGAATTTGATTATTTTAGATTGCTCATATAAGTTAAATCATGCAAGAGTTGTCCTCCTATGCCTGATTTCTTTCACTTGGCATAATGGCTTCCAGGTTCATCCATATTGGCACATATGACAGGATTTTCTGTTTTAAAGGCTGAATAATATTCCAATATATGTATATGCCACAATTTCTTTTTCCATTCATCCATACGTGGACATTTAGGTTGTTTCCATGTTTTAGCTATTATGCAATAAAGAGAGGTATGCAAATATATCTTTGAAGTCCTGATTTCAAATCTTTTGTATGAATACCCAGAAGTGGAATTGTTAGATTATATGGAAGTCTTATTTTTAATTTTTTAGAAACCTCCATGCTGTTTTCCATAGCAGCTATACCATGTAACATTCTCACCAATAGTGTATAAGGCTTGCAATTTCTCCACATCCTTGCCAATACTTGTCATCTTGTGATCTAAGCAATTCCACTACTGTGTATATAACCAAAGAAAATGAAATCAGTATGTCGAAGAGATAACTGCATCCCCATGTTTATTGCAGCACTATTTGTAACAGCCAAAATATGATGGAATTAATCTAAGTGTTCAACAATGGATGAATGGGCAAAGAAAATGTGTTACACAATGGAATACTATTCAGCCACAAAAAAGAAGGAAATCCTGCCATCTGCAACAACATGAATGAATCCAGAAGACATTATTGTAGGTGAAATCAGCCAGGTACAGGAAGACAAATTCTGCATGATCTCAGCCATATATGAAATCTTAAAACTGTTGATCTCATAGAACTAGAGCATAGAATGGTGGTTACCAGGGGCTGGGATGTTTACAGGGAAGTGGAGATTGGGGAGATGTCGGTCAAAAGATATAAAATTTCAGTTAGATAGGAGGAACAATATCTTTTGGTTTTTGATAATAGCTATCCCAACAGATGTAGGGTGATATCACGTTGTTGTTTCAATTTGCATTTCCCTCTTAATTAGTGATTTTGAGCTTCTTTTCATAGACCTGCTGGCCATTAGGAAACCAAAAATCCTAACTTGTGGCAAGTGGCAGGACTCAGCACAATATAGTATATTGGCCAAGTGCACAATTTGTAGAGTCAATATAACTGGCTTCTGACACTTCTTAACTGTGTGACCTCCTCATCCACCCCTCAGTTTTCTCTGTACAGGAAGGAGACATAACAAGCCTATCTTATAAGGTTGTTGCAAGGGCTAAAGATGCTAATGCCTGTAAAGCTGAGAAGATCGTGACACATTGCTAGTACACAGAACAAGCTGGCCACCGTTATTACATCACCACATCAGTGGGCTAATTCTCCCAGAGATTGTATGAGGGGTGTGTTAGTGCCCTACTTTACAGAAGAGAAATCACATGCAGGGAGGTTACATGACACACCTCACATCACACAGGAAGTAAATGGGACATCATGAAGCCCAGTCCAGTGACTGTGGAACTCTCACTCTGACCTCAATGGTGTAGCAGGCACTGTTCTATCTCAGGGGACAGGGACACAAAGTGAAATTAATCCCTATTATTAAAAGTTATGTTAGAGGAACATTTTCCTCACCGCTATGATCTGCTTTGAAAGTTAATAAATAATTTACATATATTTACTCAAGTATTCTGAAGCTATCTAATAAGGGATATTTTTAAAATAAATAATACTCACAATATTAAAAATTTCAAAGCTGTTATTAATAATTGTATAAAAAATAAATTTGTGTCTTCAGCTGTACAATTTTATAAATAACATAGCTTTTTCCACAGCCAAATAATTTTAATTTTCTATCTCAGAATATTTTTTGACAAAGAATGAAGTACAAACATATTCTTTGAGTAAAAGAGAAAATTGTATTTGAATGTCTGTTTCAAATGTGTGACTCTCTAATGCTGGTTACTTATGCACTTAAACCCTGACCTGGAATGACAGTTCATAGATAAAACATGAAGCTTCTAATTTCTAAAATTTCTTTCCTGAAAATCCTCTCATGAAATGATTTCAAATTTTACACTAGAGTAAACCACCGACACTCACTGGTTTTCTCACAACAGTTCTTATTGTCTCTATAAAGCTAGGTCTCAGGTGGAGAATAGAATGCTTTTCTAGTCCTTTGTACATTGCCACTTTGTGAGTGACTTTCTTTTCTCTCTTTGAATAAAGTGAACAGTACATTTGTATTTGAACTTAACAACAGAGTATAGAAATAAAAAGAAACTCCAGAAAGCAATGAATATTCCCCAAAGACAATTACAGTTTTTGAATTGTCTTCAAATATAACTAATGTTTTAAATCAATGACTGCATGATAGAGGGAAAGAAATGTTTTTGAGTCCCATAGAACTGGATTGAAGTTCTAGCTACAATGACCCTGTGGAATGTTTATCACTATCTGGATTTTCCATTTTCTCACTGTAAAATAAAGGAAGGCTTATTGTGAGGAATATATTATATATCTGATTAAGATAACTAGCAAATGGCTAGCACAAAATATGCACTCGACAAATGTTCCTTTTGTGACAAATTTAACAAGCACAGGTAAAGATCTGTGCTGTATATCTCCATGAAAAATGGAATAATTTGTTTAGCAAACTCTCCTAGAAATACATTTTCTATCTATTGGTGTTTCTTTCTACATCTTTTAGAGCAAAATGCTAAAACTTGGGGGAGGCAGAGCAATACATATAAGTTACTGAAGATAAAAGTTTTGCCCATTCACGACACACCAGGATAATGGATACGTATCGTTGAATAAGCATCTGGGGGACATGCCTTGAACTAGCTTTGCCTAGTAAATGAAATGTTTTGCTTATAATTGCTGATGGAAAATCAAGATGCAGATTTTAAGGGGCTAACACCCAGAGAATGCCTCTGCCCTGCTCTACCTCCAAGCCTCCCCTAGCACATCAAAATAATTTTTGAATGCTTACAGTGTGCCAGCCACTCTATTCACATGAAAATTTGGGGACATAGGAATCTTCTAACATTTTTAAGAATGGCAAGTAAACTGCCTCAGCAGTAAACATGTGAGACAAACTACAAATAAAGATGTATACTTGTCCATATCTGTATCTATTTTTCATACAAAGTATAATGTAGACTTTGTGAAAAAACATTTTTTTCCTCTAAAACCATTTTTAAAATCTCATTTATTTCAGACCTTATTTAAAGTATTGGTCTAAAATGCACTGGGGCCTTTTTCAACAAGGAATAAAGATCAAAACTGCAGCTACAATATCAGGTTTTCAAAGATGTCAAATCTCAACAGCACTAAACCAGTTGTTCATTGTTCCTATGTTATTCTTAGTTTGTAAGTACTCAAACAGCCTGTGCAATTCTTCCCAGCTTCTTTTCTGCAATGATTTCCTTTTCAATGATTTAAGCAGTCTATTCTCAAAAGCAATGCTCTGAAATCCAATTACCATTCCAACACGATGCTTTTGTAAGCCTGGAGCATTAAACCCGTAGAATATGCTTCTTCTTGCCCCTTCCTCACACCTCTCACTCAGGCTCTGTGCATTTCCCTTATCAAAAGGAGCTCTGGTTTTGTTTCCCTTTGCTTGGCTTTCTTTGGATAAAGAAATGTGGCCATAAATTAACTTTACACAAATGGGGAGAAAACTTATAAATCTTTCATGTGAAAATAAGTCCAGGAGTATATGTAAAGGAAGAAAAATTGAACAATATGCAATTTTCCCTTAAAATGGTATTTGTCCTATGTTAAAGGTGGTTTATTAATTATAAATCATAATGTATGAATCAGCATAACTGTCTTATTTCATATTTAATATCAAGTTGGTCAGATAAATTAGAAAATTTAAAGAGTACTGTGGTAATTATATTATAAAATATAATTTCCCCATTTATATGTTTCCTGTGTGAGTTCCTTCATCTGTAGAATATAATGTATGTGTGTGTCTCTGTATCTGTGTGCATCTATGCATGTGTGTGTGTGAATAAATAAAAAAAAAAGGAAAGAAAATGATAGACACATCATAATAAAATTTCTAACTTAAATTCTGAAAACAATAGGCAAAGACATGGATAAAAGGTCACGGAAAGAAAGAAATCTTTAATTGGATTCAGGCTGACTAAATCCACTCACAACAAGAACTCTACGTTTAAGATTTTAAGAATAAGCCATTTCTAACCAGCCAACTCTAAAAAGACAAAAGGATGTAAATGATCTATACCCTACATCTGAATTAAGACCAATTTTTCATAGCCCATGTTAGCATGAAGACAAACTACATATAGAACTCCTTGGAGGTGATGGAAATTTTATGATTATATTAAAAGCCCTCACAATCAATGACCATCTGGCCACCTTGACTATCTTTTCAGTCTAACATTATCTTTGGGAAAGAAAATATGTCTAAGTAAAGCAAACTATAATTAATAAAAAGTTTTCATAGTCTACAGAGCTCTCCATTTTAAATAGTTTCAATATAAACTTAAAATATATTGAACCACTTTGCATGTGTATGTGCTTATGTGTTTGTGTGTGTGTGTGTGTGTATGTGTGTGTGTTTTATCCAGATCAATAACGTGTTTTATCCAGATCAAGAAAACTGCATTTGGAGAAAAAAAAAACCCTCTGACAATCTTTATTTTACAGATGATAAATCCAAGACATACATATTTGAAGACAGAGGATTTAATGTTGCCTGTATCCAGGCAGAGTCACAGGCACAGGGGATTAAAGCAGTGACCAACACATATTTGCTTACTTTAGGGAGACCACAGTCAAAGCAGCAAGGAGAGAGTGTTGACGAGGGGAGAGATGGATAATTACAAGAAAACATGAAAATTAGAAGAGGAAGTTAGTGTGGCAGAGGACGAGTGCCTAACATAGCTAGGTGACTTGGCAAAAGCTTCTCAGTCAATAATAGGAGGGCAGGAGCTATTCTAAGCAAAAAGAACAATACAACGTACTCAAAGGACCAGAGTAGAGAGAACATGGGAAGATAAGTAATATCTATGGCTGAAGCACAGTATACCTAAGGGCCAGTAGTAAAAAATTATACTAAAGAAGGCACCTTATTAAAAAAGTTAGCCAGGCGTGGTGATGCAAACCTGCAGTTCTAGCTAGTCTGGAGGCTGAGGCAGGAAGATCACTGGAGCTCACGAGTTTGAGAGTACAGTGAGCTAAGATGGTGCCACTGCACTCCACCTGGGTGACAGGGTATGACCCTTTCTAAAAAAAGAAGGACCTTGACACCTTGATAAGTCTTTTGTTCGAAAATACATAAATCCATTTGGATATCATTCTATAGGTGAGTATTTTCTCAAAATGTGATTTTTGGAATGGTAGTAATAGGTAGCAATAGAAAACCATAGAAAACTTAAAGTGCAGATTAGTGAAGCAAGTTCACAATCTAAATCTGTAGGACATTGCTCAGAAATACTCATTTTACCAAGTTCCCTAGATGATTCTATGCAAGTTTAAATTTGAGAACCATTCCTAGATAAGCAATGAGAAAGACATACCATTTTCAGTTTTGCTTTATAAAAGAAAGGTCTGGAAACAGTGTGGAGAATGGACTAGAAGGGCTGAGATGAGAAGCTGAAGTCTAGCTGAGAGGCTAACACAATAGCTGAGGGAAACGACAGTACATGTCATCACAGTAAGGTGTCATTTAACATTCAGTCATCTCCTCTGCACACATTCACTAGTTTCCATATTGAATATCTGGGGTGAAACTGTTACTTTGGTTTTCATTTTAGAAAATGGGCCTTTAAAGTTAATAAAATCATTACATATGTGCCATAGTTTCTTTATCTATTAGTCTGTCAATAGACACTTAAGTTGTTTCCATATCTTGACTGTTGTGAATAATGCTACCATGAACATAATGGAAATACCGATATATTTATGAGGTGGTGATTTCATTTCTTTTGTGTATATACCCAGAAAAAGGACTGCTGAGTCATATTTAGTTCTATTTTTAATTTCTTTAGAAACTTCCATATTGTTTTCCATAATGGCCATATCAATCTACATTCCCACCAACAACGTACAAGGGTTTCCTTTTCTCTACAAACTTTCCAACATTTATCTTGACTTTTTGATAATAGCCATCTTAATGAGTGGCTAATTATTAGTGATCATAACATCACCAATCATCAGGGAAATGAAAATCAAACCCACAATGAGAAATCATCTTACTCCAGTTAAAATGGCTATTATCAAAAAGTCAGAAAATAACAAATACTGATGGGGATGCAAACAAAGGGGACCAGTCATACAGTGTTGGTGGGAATGTAAATTAGTCCAACCACTATGGAGAACAGTATGGAAGTTGCTCAAAACACTAAAAATAAAACTACTATATGATCCAGCAATCCCACTGTTGGGTCTATATCCAAAAGGATGACAATTATTAATAGTATATCAAAAAGATATCTACAGATATCTCCGAAACAGAATGAAGTCTATGGACATTGATATCAAAATGGTTAAGGAAACCTAAGTTGCTCTAATGGTGAATAGGAAATTATGGTGAATAGGAAGACTATGAGTAACAAAGCAAGGTCCTCCATGAATACACAAGAGGGCCACAAGAATCAAGAAAGCACAGCATGGGTGGAGGGCATAGCCACAGAGAAGGAGGGCTGGACTAACAAACTGAGAAGCAGCAGTGAAAACTGCCATGCTCACAGTATCTTTGCACCTCAGTGTTTCCATATATGGAGCTGGAGAGAAAGCACAACTGTCACAAGAGAGGATTGCGAAAGAAAT
Source organism: Propithecus perrieri (assembly GCA_963574695.1). NCBI lineage: Eukaryota > Metazoa > Chordata > Mammalia > Primates > Indriidae > Propithecus > Propithecus perrieri. The sequence continues at coordinate 44,403 of CAUYRB010036203.1, forward strand.
CACGTATTAAGGAGAGAACTAGGTTACATTTGGCAAAAGAAAGTGTTGAAAATCATTAAGAAGACATTAAGACAAGGCAAGGGAGGCCTACTTAAGATTGAAGTGAGGTTCTGGTGATAAAATGGAAAAAACTGAAAAGAGCCAGCACTGTGAATGAGCAAAGTAAGGAGAACATACCAACGAAGAGGCTAGTGTCTGAAGGTTGACAGAAAGACAATCAACTGAATTTAAAGACATTAATAGCATTACATTCAACATTTGAAAACTAATGTAATATTACAATGAATATAAATTTTAATAGTTAAATACTGAATTTGGAGTTCATAGAACTTAAACTGCATTCTAACAACTGAATGATTCATTCCTTTTTTTGCACGGGGGAGTGACTGCGATAAAGGTGAAGAAGAGATAATCTAGTCATTTAAAAAAATTAAACTCTGTACTTAGAGTATCATTGAGGTTTTAATTGAAGGAAGAAGGAGAAAAAAGAGCATACCTATTCATTTAGGGTCCCTCTTCAGGTTTTCCATGCTTCTGCTAAACTAATTCTAGTCAAATAATAGAAGTTCCAGACATTATGCAAATTAAATTGTCATTAGACATTTGTAATACTAGCTAACACTTATTGAGTACCTAATCTGTGCCAGGCACTGTGCTATGTGTTTTATATGGATTATATGATTTTATTTCCTTAAAACATCTTTGAGGAAGGCTTGATAATGACCTTCATTTTACAGATAGGGAAGCAGATATAGAGACGTTAAATAATGTACCCAAGGTCCTGTAATCAGTAAATGTCAAAGTCAGAATTCAAATCCAACCATTTTGACTCCAGAGTCCGCATTCTTAACCACTGTACTATGTAAGTATGCCTATATAAGACACTATAGATCTTGCCAAGCATGAATGCTTGGAGACTTTAATCAGTATACGAAGAGGTCAGCAATTACTTGTGTGTCAGGAGAACCAGGTGATGCATTACAGAGTGAATTTATATCCCCACATTTCCTTTAAACCATTTTACCATTCCTTTTTGGGTGACTTAACGGCAGGGAGGACTTTTATGTCTTCAAGAGGTGATTTTACTTGAAAAAAAAAAAAAAACAGAAAAGCAAAATTCTTTTGATATCCAAAGGCTGAGGTCCAGAGATTACCAATACAATTTTAGAAATACTTGCTAGAATCTTAATATTTTCCCAGTTGATAAGTGCTAGTTCTCTGGAATTGGGAAGGAAAAAAAGAATTGTAGAAGGAAACAATACAAATATGAATATGAAGTGTGTCTGTGATGTACATCCTCTCTCTTGCTTGTCTCTTCTTCCCTGATATAACCTTAGGATATTTAAGTGTGGGAAATCCAGTATAAAAAGAATCCATAATAGAAATTGGAGATCCCAAAGGTAGAAGGTTGAGAGATAGGTGAGGGATGAAAAATTACCTGTTGGGTACAATGTACGCTACTTGGATGGTGGGTACATGAAAAGCCCAGACTTCACTGCTATACAATACACCCATGTAACAAAACTGCACTTATATTCCCTACATATATATTGAAATAAAAAATAAATGAAAATAAAAATAACCAAAAACTAATCCATATCCTTGATACCTGAAGACAGCAATCTCACATTGTAGTGAGAATAAAAAGAAAGATGATATAGTCCCAGCAATAAGGAATATGGCAAACTCATTTCACCTAGGAAAGCACACCATAAAAGAAAAAAGACAATAGGATTGGGTATCTTCTTATGCTTTTATGATACTGCATCAACCCCCAAATTTAGTTGCAACCCAAGGGAAAAATAGTGTCATCATCAAAAGAAAATAATCCACACTCTATAAGAGGGTCTTCCCAGCATTTTCCCTCCACCTACCAAATACTGAGGATCCTGTTTGGACTTTCTAATCTCTTACCCTCCATGGATGGTCCTGCCTTGCCCAATAGATTCTTCAGTATTAGTTATGAAGAATCAGGGACAACAGACTTTCTTGATTTTTTTTTTTTAAAAGAAAAAGACTCTAGTCTCTAATAGTACTTCTAAAAATATGTTTTTTCTTCTCCTAATCAGAGCACATTTTACAGCTACTATCAAGTCTTCTCAAAACATCCCCTCAAATTCACCTTGTTTTCTCTTTTTTGGTCTAGTTCCTGCCTATTTCACTATTATATACCCATTGCCTAGCATTGGGCAACACATAATGTAGACGTTCCATAAATATTGGTTGGTTACACTTTGAAAAGTAACAAGAAAGGAAGGAAGGAAGGAAAGAAGTCAAAATTTTCGTTGGTTATTTGGTAGATTATCATGCTATAGCAAGAAACTGTGCAAAACAGTAAGTAAGATGGTGTACTTTCCTAGTGTCTGCACTAACCGGAACTCTGTTCTTCGAAACTTGATCTGAGGATTGAGTAAACTGTATTGTCTTTCATTCTAGACAGGTGTACCATAAATTTATCATTCAAACTATAACACATTTGAGAGTAGAAAGGTCACTATTAATAATTTATTCTGGAAGAGTGCTGGGGACTGTCATAATACTGGGACTGCCATAATAAGGTAAATTAGGAAAACAGTCACCCTAATTTTTTATGACCTTCAGCAAAACTGAACCCTTACAAATTCAATATATTATCTATACAGAGGTTAAACCAATCCCATATTCACACATGAAAAATGTTTCAACTACTTGTAAAAATTTCATTTTATACATTTCCTCTTTTTTTGTTGCTGTTTTTCAAATCCTTAAAAGCACCAAACCTTTGCATTTACTCTTCTTTCTTAGTATAGGAGCCATTATTCTTTCTCTGCTTATTTAATACCTCCTAAATGCCACCTTTTCAGGAAAGCTTTACTTGCCCCTGGGCCTTTAACCACCCACTCCTGACACAAACTAAATTAGCCACCTGAGTTATTGCACTCACCACAGGTTGGATTCTACATTCATTTGCATAATATTTAAGGTCTATCTTGACCAGTAGCTCTTAGGTGTAATGAGGACCAGTATAAGGTATGATTTTTCTTATCTTTTTATTCCCCGCTTCTAGCATTGTATTGGTATAGAATAAATGCTCAATAAATATTGGGTGAATAAAAAATTAGTGGATAAATACAACCAGTGGATAAATAAAGGAGATTCTTTCATTGCCAAATGAAATTATGGGTAATTATGTAAGAAATCTGAAAGTACCAAATAAGCAGTAAATTTATATGATGCAAAAATATCTAAAAACTATTTGTAACTCATCTTTAAATAATCCTTAATCACTCCCTTGCACTGGAATTACAAAAGTTTGAAAAGCAAATATGAATTTATGAATTGACCATCAAATGATGGTGGTATCTGAGAGTATCGACAGGTGTGTCAAAAATTTAACACTTGTTGAAGTAATGAATGAGAAGCAAATGTGCTAGTAACAGAGAATCAGTGCATATACTATAAAAATAATATCCAAACAAAGATAATATATACATATACACACACATACACACTTACATACATATATTAAGTAAGTAATATTGACATGGCAACTCAGTACTTTAGTATTGCTAACTATACAAAATAAAACAGTTTCTCATTTCTAGATATGGTATATACATAAGGCCTTAGCACTTCTATGTTACAGAAGAGTTTAATAATTCAGTCAGAAATGCAGAATGGGCTGGTGGATCCAGGAAGGAAAGTGGTAACCAGGTTTCCAGGTTAACTAAAAATGTGTCTACAAACAGAATATTTCCATTTTTTTGAAAACAGAGACAGTATATTATAGTGAAGAGAATATCAAGACACCTAATTCTAATTCCAATCCTGCTAGTAAGAACTCACATGAATCCTCATATCCTTTTCGAAAGACTAAGTGCATAAGCTAGACGTATTCAGTCTTGACAGACCGTCACAATCACCTACAGCTGCCTTTAAAAATTACAGATGCCCAGAACCCTCCCTGAACCTTGGTTTTCAGTGTTGTCAAGGGTAGAGGTCTGAATTTGTATCTCAAGAGCTTCCAGTGACTACCACATATATCCAGAGGTGACAACCACAGAAGAAGTAGAACATTCACCTCTCTTGGTCCATGTCCCATGGGTTGTAGTCCTGACCTATAGTCTCTTCCAGAACAACACTTTTATGATTTAGAGGGAAAATAAAACATAGACACCATCAAACCATGAAAAAATACAAACAAATAAAAATAGTTTCTTTGCAGTTGTTAGGAAATTTTACGTGCCACTATATAAAATGGCAGTTAGCACTTTTGTAAACTATTATTAAACTTTTAATTATAAAGTAAATACTGATCGTTGACTCTTAAATATATTTGCATACCAACTGTGTTCAAAATCTTTTATCTTAAAAGCAATCAAATCACAGTGGAAGGCACAAAACATAGGAATAATAGATCGTCTAAGCAGCTTATGCACCAGTGAGTTTAAACATTTGGTCTACCTTTTCTTTAATTCCCTTCACCTGCTATTATAGAAACCAAAGATGCTTAATCATTTGAAACATAGATGCAAGTAAACTTTCTGAGACACAGTTGCATATGGTAAAAGAGGCTATTTTTAGCATACTTTCTCCTAGGAAATTCACATTAGTGAAATGTGTATAAAATAGAAGAATGATCATCAGGAGGAGACCAAAATGAATAAAAATATCAAAAATACTAACTTTTCTTTGCCACAAAGAATGATCATTGATATGGTAATTTATATTAACAGATATGAAAATTGTTTTTAAGAAAATTTACAAATGTTTAAATGTTATCACCATGAGATTAAAAGAAAATCTTTCTTTTAGGCCAAAGGTGAAGATTTTGAGACTATTTTTTAAACACATTAGAAGTTATAGCTTAAGTATGCATTTTTGTTATTCTATATTCTGATTCCTCTATTTCAACAAAAAGGGGTTGAGGTTACTTTTTAAAAAAGTAAACTAGCCTACTGTCATAGGATTTTCAATACATAGAAAACCTCACTGTCATATACACCACACAGGAAAAAATAAGATTCTAAATAATAAAATATGCCAGCCAGCAAAATCTATGCTACAGATTTAATGAAGAAAAGAATTTGGTTCATGACTTAAAATAGGAAACGAGAAACTGATCTTGATTACACTTAGAATTGCCTATCATAACACTCATTTTATATGGAAATCATTTGTAAAATGAAGATTATCTATTCAGTTCATATAAAACCTTATGCATTTATCCTTCACTTTGAGTGAAGAATAAGGTAGAAGTTATAACAACTTGCACTTTTGTGCATGTTCTAATTGAAGATCAACTGTCTTTGACAACTTTAAATATAAGGTTTTCTACAAAAAATATATTCTAAAGAATTATTTAAAAATAAGGAAAAGAGAGATAATTCTCTCTTTTCATATACAAAACATATAGTGAAAGATGTTGGAATGTTCAAATAAATTAAGCTGCTCATTTAAAAACATATCTAAGTACATAGAATTTGGGTATCAATATGGCTGTGTCTGATATAATGAAGGAATGTTTTTTTCTCCATTGGTAAATACATAATGTCCAGTATATATATAATACCATCTACTTTTTCATTTATATTTCTTTAAAATTTATAAAAATGTTGTATAAGAAAAAATTAAAACTTTAAAATTACCTAAATATTTTTGTAATAAATTTCTAGAACTTGATCATAATGATTTTTAAAATGACCAGTTTTGAGACCTCTAAATAATTTCGACCACACATTTTGAAGAGCCAGAAAAAATTCATTTCAATTATGTATGTAATTATATATTTAATATTTTTATAATTAGTATTATAAAATAGTAGTAAGAAAGGAATGATAGTAAACATTTCTTTAGCAAAATCTTTATTAATTCTTTCTTTTTACTTCCTCTTCTTTCTTTTCCTTTGAATGAATTTGCTTTCTATCCTCCACAAACTGCAGGGCTTTGCTTTCATAATCTCTTGGTAAGTTCACCAATTATGAAGCGCTCCTTGGAATTTCAGGTCAAAATGTTTTTACTCTAAATTATATGCCATTACTTGAGCTCAATTCCTTCTACCACTGTTAGAGGATTGTAGTTACCTGGGCCCTTAATGACAAAGCTTTTCCTGCATATCTAAATCTATTTTCTCTCTAAGGGGCCAAGAAGATAGCTTCCTAATTGCTTTTACCATAAAAGTTATTTCAGAGAGATTGCAGATTAGTTTTATCATTAATATAAAGGCTGAAATTAAAGGAAAAGGAATCTATAATTAGGAAGCTATTAAAGGGGTAAAAATGGGATCTCAGTATCTCAACCACTAATATCATCTTACGATGTGAACACCTCTGAGATTAACAATTCACTCGTGACATAAATGAAACCTACAGTAACATCTCCCTAGACCAAAACTGTCCCGTTTTCCTTAACAAGGGACAATGAAGGATCCATGGGAGAAGGAGAATCTAAGTGAACTTTCAGATAAACAGCATAGATAACACTTTGGCTTTTAATATATTTAGAAAATACATCATTACTACTCTCAGAAAATAAAATAAAATTTTAGTGAGCATCTACACATCTTTAGAATGTGACTTGCCTGATTTTCCAGATTTGATCAGATCCCCTCAGACCACTCGGCCCTTCTTCATAGCTCTTAATATAGTTTCAATTTTTATTTGTATCTTTGTAGCTATTTAATTAGTATTTTTTCTTCTCTAAATATTAAGGAATATATTTTAATTGTCATTGTACTTTATAATCAAACATAGTGATTAGCACTTAGTGATTTTCAATAAATATTTGCTGAAATAATGAATGTTGGATACTGTGAAAACTAATAATAGCTAACATTTTTAGTGCTTAGCATGTGCCAGGCACTTCTAAGCACTTTATATACATTAACACACTTTCTCTCCTTTACCATACTGGAGATAGATTCTATTATAACTTACCAATGAGGAAACAGAGGCAAGTTTAAGTGTCTGGACAATTGTCATACAGCTTACAATTGTCATACAGCAAAGGTGGGATTTGCATCTGGGGAGTCTGGCTTCTGCCCCTTTTCTTCTAACCACTATTTTCTTCAGTAATTTTTAGATATTAGAAGACATATGGCAATTTTCAACCATTGAGAAGCAATTTAAAGAAAAGTATTTAAATAAATAACCCATGGTTGCCTATTTATGAGAATAAAACAGAAATAACAGCTATTATTATGTGTCTGAAATTATACTTTACATATATTATCTTAATTAATCCTCAGGATGGTGAGATGGTGAGGACATGCTTGCCAAACTAACTTGGAGACTTGGTTAAAAAAAAACAAAAACTGTTTAACCTAACTGCTTGTTCTAAAGAACAAACCAGGAAAAAAAGTGAAGAGTGTAATGTCCCCCATATTAATGGGTTTCTGATCACCTGGCTAGAGGGAGAGAGAATAGAAGCAGTATGTTGAAATTAAGAACAGCAAGATTTTAGAAAAGCCACTGATACGACTACAAAATGAAGTCACTAAAAAATGAAAACAAGAAAATAAAAATTGTGAAACATCAGCTGAGAGCTAATCTGAGGTGTCATGGGTAGTGGACCCCACCAAAAAGGTGTACTTATTTTTTCTATTAATGTCCTGTAATTCAGGCATTAGAATAGAGAATGCAGACATTACAGTAGGTATTCTAAATGATAATATCATGGGAAAAATAAAGTATAAAATATATGATTTGCTCATTTGAAAATACGATAAATTTTTGAAGGAAAATATGTTCTGATTATTGCCAAGTTTCCATCCAAATGGTGCTAATTTCAATTTAAGCAGATTTTGAAAAAAAATGCATTGTCTGATTTTTTATATTTAGAATAAGATAATTTATTGATCTTGGGTGCTTTTGAAAGAAGAAATATCTTCTAGTTTCAATAAAAATGTCATACCTTACTAAAACAAGATTCATTCCAGAGCTTTTTCTTTTCTCATTTTATATGTATATCATAACCTGGGCATTCAAGCAGAAAATAAATTCCTACTTCATTCTTAACAATCCACATTTTTAAAATTCCAACTAAATATTTCAGTAATATTTTCCGTGAGAGTTAGGAAAATAACAACAATAAAATAGATGTCCTTTTATCAAATATAGAAAATGGCTCTTATTAACTCTACTTTTTTAACTTAATCTAAAAAATGCTCAAAAAACATAATAGAGTATCACTATAGTAGGTTAAATGCAGTCATTCTACTCTGGAATTTGAGTTCAATTAATTTTTGAAAACTACATATTATGAAAAATAATGTCTCATAATTTTAACTGGTTTATTATTTACAAGTTTATATTTAAAAGAAAAAAAAAATAATCCAAAAATGACAGGGCAAAGAATTCTATATTTTTGAAAATAAATAATACACTGATGTGAGCTTACATTCATTGTGTCTCTAATACATGACAGAAACACCATTTTAAGTGTTTTATATTAATATTAAACCATTTACTTATTCATGCCAGATTATGCAGTCATTACTATAATAAATCCCATTTTATAGATAAGAACACTGAAGAATAGAGTGATTAGGAAAGTTATCCTTGTTTCACAAGCTATAGAGTGTTAGCATCAGGATTTGAACTCAAGTAGTCTGGTTCAAGAGCAGAGATTCATAATACCTCTTATTACTCCCTCTCCATTTACATTATTGTGAACAAAAGAGAAAGCTTAAATATAAGTATATTTGGAGAAAATTAAGTTATCAGAGTATTTTTTATGCTTAACAATTAAAAACCTATACTGGGCATTTGGTAGGTACTATCGTAATTTCAAGCAAAAATAAGATTATCTCTAAAAATACCAAAGAACATATCTTTCTATTCATTACGTTTACCTGAGACCATATTAATAGCTTGGCCATTGTTTGGTTCAATTCCATTCTAAGCCAAATAATGACATGCCATTTGTTCTATAACATCATAGAGTCATCAGAATATAAAAGTGATATTCTAGGCTATAAGACAAAATATTTTTAAAAAATCTTTCATGGAATACATACTTAATTCTTAACAGGTTTAGAAGAAGTTAATTTGTGTTCTCAAAGAATGAATGCAGACACTTGTCAATGTGTTAAGTTTTAATTCTGGCCTTTGGAATCTTAGCTGAAGTTCATAATTGTTTTAAAAGATAACAACCTCAGGTCCAATACAAGGGTAGTGAATGATGGAAAAAATGTCATATCAATCATTCTTCATTTAAAAATGTCATCAACTTGAATGAGAATCAAACAGAAAATATAATTTATTTTCACTGGGCCTCAGACTTCTTAGTCTATAAAGTACAATCATATTAAATGAGCTCTACAATGGTTCTCCTCCTCTAAAATTCTATGATCCCAAAGTTCACTGGCATAACTGTTTGTCCCAGTTTCCCCAAGGCTGTCTCATTTTTAACCGTTGTCCTGAAGTTATTATTAAGAGCGTCACTTTCCTCTCAATAGTGTCCAGTTTGGGTAATAAATTATGCACATTATAAAGAATCGGAGATATATTAGAGTTAATTTTCACTTTTTATCCTATAGCACCCAATATTCAAATAATTTTGAATGTACAATGTATAAAATAATGTATACTATACATGAATAAATGAAAACTCGATGAAAATACAACCATCTGCTCTGATAAAAACTTAAAATAATTTTAAATGTGAAAATGTTTGATATTAAAGTTAGCTTCTGCAAGATTATGTATGCTCTAGTGATGAGTGGACATGGGCTTCTCATTCTAGTCAATTAACCCCTCAGGGAAGTCACACCCACGTGTTTTTCCCAATCATATAATTAAGTGATGATTATACCACTATTTTTTCCATGTCAGGATGACTATAGTTAATTATAGCATGTGCTAAGCATTTTAGGGTGAAAGTATTTTGAATATTAATTTAAAATGCTGATGTATGATCAATAATTTTTTCCTTACATACCTATCATCCTATATATAGGGTTGCCAGATTTAGCAAATAAATATATAGGAAATCTAATTCAATGTAAATTTCATGTAAATACAGAATAATTTTTTTGTTAAAGTATGTCCCAAATATAGCATTGATGTCTTATATTTTATCTGCCACCCCTACCTGCATGATATTCTTATTCCTTTATTTCTTGACTGACGACTACTTTGAAAAGCACCACAGTAGTTAGAATTGTACCCTTATCTTGGTCCTGCCACATACTACTGTGTGCCCTCAGGTAATGTATTTAACCTCATTAAACCACAGAATCCACATTTATAAAGTGATGATATTGGTCTTTAGCTCACAAAGCTGTTGTGAGAATTAAATGATATGAGGTGCCTTGTACAAAGTAAGCATTTGATCAATACGAGCTGTAATTAAATCACTATCCTGAAGAAAGATGCTACAAAATATTTTAGTTGTTTTATTAGTAAGAGTTTTAACAAACTGATAGCAACTCACCAAATCCATGTCTTTGTCTTCTTTCTGGGCTCATAACCGGAATGTTTTTCCCAGGTTGTCTTGCAATTAGGTGTGGCCACATGGCTGAATTCCAGACATGAAATGCCAAGGGAAAGTATTGTGCACCATTTCCAGGCCAGTCACATAAAATTCCTTGAAGAGTCCTTCTATAAGCTTTTTTCCCTTTACACTAGCTGGAATAAAGAATCCCTCCCACTCTCACCCAGTCAACTTTGGAAGCCTTAGACTGTCAAATTGGATTCACAAAAATCACAGATCTTATCCAACATCAAGCTCTACTAATAATTTCCAGATACCAATAATCACTAGGCAAGGCAGAGTCTAGGATCACAATAGGACTCACTCTTGTCCAGATTTAATATAAGGTTTCTAAAAATCTGGTACAGTCACCAGTTAAACAAAAGACAGCTTTTTGATCATGAAACACCTCCATGTTATATTTCCATTGTTATGTAGCTTATATAATATTTTCCAGTGAGATACTATATAAATTGATAGATTTATATGGCAGTCTGATGGAGAACATTTCATAGATAAAAAACTCTCCTAATGGTAAATATCATAAGTATCATGTTTTCCAAAAGGTCTATTGTTAATCAGTTTACAAGGAGATTTGACTTATGTCTTTCTTTTTGGGACTTTCGCAAGTAAGGCACAGAATGTATTACAGATGTGCTGCTAACCTTTTCTTTTCAAGAAGCCAGGTGTTGAAGATAGAAGAGCCCCAAGCCACCTGGGCTCCTGAATGACAGCATGGAAGAGAGCTGCCATGGACACTAGCTCATCCACTCCATGCTCTTATGTGAAAAAGAAAGAAATTTCTATTGTTTTGTGCTATTACACATATTTGGGGTCTATTAGTACAGCAGCTGACCTAGCCTAAATAATAGAGTTCTTAAAATGATATATTATAGGTATAATTAAACAGACAAATACAGGAAAAATTTTCTTTTTTTAAAAAAGGTAAAGTTTCATAGCTTTCTTATTCCTGGAGTATTAGGCTAAGGACTAGAAAATGCTTTGAGATATGTCATAGTGGTTAACAATAGCCTTTGGAGACAGTGCTGATTTATATTTTAGTCTTGCCACTAACCTTGGACAATTTATTTATGATTACTAAACTTCAATTTCTTCATCTATATAATGATAATTACAGTACTTCTTAATTAATAGAGTTGCTGTGAGAATTAAGATGAAATGATTTCGAGCCTGGTTATAGTAAGCAATCAATAATTATAGCTAATATTATTATTGTTATTCTGATGGAAAATGTGTCAACATGTTTACTTAATAGCACCAGTTTTGCAAACCGAACCAATTTTAAAATCTTATTATTTGTAATTTCATTTTCTAGTAAAAGTTGAGTCTACATTAAGAGAATCTGTTTTCCCCTAACCCTTCTGTCTAACAATAGAACAACATTAGAAAACACATTTTGTTACCGAGACACAGGGAAATTTATTACATCAACAGATTTATAAAAGTATATGGCACACAGAACCTGCTCAGTATTGAGCCATGATATTTTCATTATCATTGCAAATTATTTATCTTAACACTGTTGATATTGATAATTGTTGATAATTATTTAATCAGGCTGATAGGTACAGGGGGTTTCCTTCAATCATTATCTCTGCTTTTGCATATTTGAAATAATAAGACCCTATTCACTGCTTTCGTATTCTTTTGAAACTTTGGAACCGTTACCCATGAGAAAAAGTAGGAAGCTGTGTAGTAGTGTGATTTTCCCACCACAAGTATTGAGTACTTGTCATATGCCAGGTACTCATTTGCCTGTCATTCACGCAGTTCCTGATTTGACACTCAAACTAAACCTATGCTGTGTCATCACTATCATTCTCATTCCATAAATAAGGAAATGGCAGGTTGGAGACATTAAAGAGCTCATTCAAGGCCACATAATTTGTCTTCTCATTCTAGAATTAGAGCCTATACTTTTTTTCTTGACAACATTTAAGAGTACAGTACGTTATTGTTAACTATACACAGAATATTGTGCAGAATTTCTCTAGAACAAGAGCTTACATTCTTCACCAGTATAAGAGTGAAATATTGTATCAGTCTTTGCAGTGGTTTCATTTAGGAATGTGTCAGAAATATATTTTTAAAAACTATTATAACTTAATAAAAAACAGAAACATAATTCAATTAAAACATGGTCAAAGGGAACCCTTGAACATTGTTGGTGGCACTGTAAAATGGTCTAACTGCTGTGGAAAACAGTATGGTAGTCCTCAACAAGTTTTTAAAAAATGAAACTACCACATGATCCAGTAATCCAAATTCTTATGATATATCCAAAGGAATTGAAAACAAGGTCTCAAATAGATATTTACACACCCATGTTCATAGCGGCATTTTTCACAGTTGCCAAGAAATGGAAGCAACTCCACTGTTCAACAATGGATGAACAGATAAAAATGTGGCTTGTATATACAACAGCATATTATTCAGTCTTAAAAGGGAAGGACATCCTATGACTTGCTACAACATGGACAAACCTGGAAGACATTATGCTAAGTGAAATAAGCCAGTCTCAGAAAAACAAATATTGTTTGATTCAACTTATATGAGGCACCGAACATAGTCATATTTATAGAAACAGAAAATAGAATGGTGGTTACCAAGAACTAGTGAGAAAGAGAAACGGGGAATTGTTATCTAATGAGTACAGAGTTTTAATTGTAAGATGAAAAAGTTCAGGATAGCTGTTGCACAATAATGTGAACATATTTAACACTACTGAACTATACACTTAAAAATGGTTAAGATGGTCTGTTGTATATTGCATGTTTTTCACAATTAAAGATTTTTAAAAATGATCAAAGGATCTAAACAGACATTTCTCATAAAAAGACACATAAATGGGCAATAAGCATATGAAAAGATGCTTAACATCATTAGCCAACAGGATGATGCCAATCAAAGCCACAATGAGATGCTACTCTATACCCACTACGATTATAATCAAAAAGACAGATAGTGAGTAATAAGTGTTGTTGAAGATATGGAAAAATTGTAACCCTCATACACTGCTGGTGGAGATGTAAAATGATACAGAAACTTTGGAAAATAGTCCAGCATTTCTTCAAAAAGTTGAACATAGGGGTCCCATGTGATCCAGCAATTCCACGGCTAGATATATTCCAGAGTAGTGAAAACCTATGTTCACACAAGAACTTGTATGCAGATGTTTACAGCAGCATTACATATAATAGCCAAAAGGTTGCAACAATCCAAATGGCTATCAACTGATTCACAGATAAATAAAATGTTGCATAACCATACAATGAAATATTATTTGGCAATAAAAAGAAATGAAACATTGCTATATTTTATGACAATATAGGGTGAACCTTAAAAACATTCTGCTAAGTGAAAGAAGCCAGTCACAAAATGACCATGTTCTGTGATTCCATTTATATGAAATATCCAGAATAGGTAACTCTATGAAGACCGATGATAAATTAGTGGTTGCCTAGGACAAAGAGGGAGGGGGGTATCGGGAGATGATGGCTAAAGGTACAAGATTTCTTTTTGATGTAATGAACACATCTTAAATTTGACTGCAGTGATAAATATTTAACTCTATGAAATACTAAAAGAACATTAAATTATACGTTTTAAATGGGTCCAATTGTATATATAAATTATAACTCAATAAAATTATTAAAAAAAAGAAAAATGTGTGGAAGGGTGATTCCAAGACTCAAAATAGAGAGTAAAACAAAGTTTTAAATGTGCCTTAATATCATAAGAAGACATTTCTCCATTTAATCTATCTATCTAAATATAAATATATACAAATGTACAAAGTAAAGTGTGTGTGTGTATGCAGAGAGAGTGCTAGAGCAAACAAAAAATACCAGCAACATTCCTGTGTTACTATGCAAGGTTTTTTTTCTGTTTCTAGACGTTTCAAGGTCTACCAAAATTATTCTGCCTATGTCTGCACAGCCACTCTTTTGAAGATTATAGTTGAGAACTAGAAGCTTTGACAGTGTAATCACCCATCATCTCCTTTCAATGACAAAAAGGACAAATTCCAGCAAATACTGAATGCATGAGGTTCTTTAGTGCTTCTTGAACGTGTTGGTATTTTATTCATTTCTACACGCCCTAGACTTTTAGGGCCCATGGTAGTTGAAATGTTTCCTGATTACATAAACTTAATTTAAGTATTCAGTTTTGATGTTCCTGGGTAAGAGTTTGTACGCATATGTTTGTGTAAATGGTTTATTCAAAATGGTGATATTATATCAAAAGAAAATGCCCAGAAGTGCCACCTCTTATTTTCCACTTACCCAGCACTTTCTGATCCGGAATATATTTGAATATATTTACCTAATAATATATTCCCAAATGTTATGTAGTAAACCAAGCAGAAGATAGGGGATTTTTTTCATCATTTATTCTCATCACCATTCCCATCTTCATCACCATTCCCACATGGCTTCATATTGCCAAATTAATTTTCAAAGTGGGCATACAACCCAAGGTCACAAGAGAAAATATAACTGGACTTTCTAAATCCTGGAAATTCACAGTGTCTCTGGAAAAATGAAATAATAAGTACCTAGATATGCATACATACGTAACACTTACACTGTATACAGAATCCCAGAAGTGTTAATTCAGCTAGTGAACATATTCACTATCTGTATAGCTATTTAAGAACATGGAAAAAATAATGCCCTAAAGATACCTTTAAAAATTCAAGCTTATATCCAATAGTTAATGACTTAAACAAAATACTGTCTCAGAGTTCAAAATAAAATAGGTGGTACAGTTAACTTAACTTTTTTCTTTTTTTTTCTTCTTTTAGGTTCTAAATGGCATGAAATTAACTTGCTTTTCATATTTAGCAAAAGTCTACAATTTCTTTGCATTGTTTTTCTAGCTCATGGCCATTATTCATCAAGAATGAAAACATGTGGATCATTAAACTGATTTAAAATTTAGAATAAATTTATTTAAATGGTAACATCATTATCTGTGGTTTTAAGTAATAGCCTACAGAAAGATATTAGTGTATTCAAAGAAACAATTCTATTCTCTGTTAAGACTTTAAAATCAAAGTCATCTTAAAAACTATAACTCAAGGGAAATATGGTTCTTTTGGAGATGAGTTGAAAATCTGAAAGAGCATGTAGTTTCCAGAGGTAAACCCTGTCAAAGGTGTTGGCAGGGGCTATTTTCACTATCGTATTCCGGCAGGAATCAAGGACTTTCTGTTTCTTAAAGCCAAGATCATCAGCCTGCCAGATAGTGTTGATTCCTTCACTGATACCTAGTCTTGTTTCAGTCAACTGGTAGGTAGTTCATTATATACACCATATTGAACTTTTTTTTTTTAAGGTAAGCTCTGAAAGCTGCCTTTATTTCTAGAAAATATTTATTCCATCAGGTAGTCTATATATTGAAATTTAAGTCATGGATTCAAGACATAACCAAGAAGAAAGGTGTTAAAGGACAAGTTTTATATCCTACCTTCAATGAGCTGCTATAGTGAATTAACCACAAATGAATAAATTTGGGTTGAGTTCTAAGGCACATTTGTCTTAGCTAGTATGTGTACCATGTACATGAGGATGTCATTATAATTCCCCTATTTATTGTCTATTTCTCAGTAGGAACATCAATTTAATTTAAATAAAACAAAATAAAACAAAATGTCTTGACCATTTATAAAGCCCTTTGACAAACCTGATACGGGAAGCAGAAATGGAAAAGCCAGTAACATTTTCTCAAGTTGCCATTGCCCTTGGAGATTATTCAAACTCGTGTTCGAGAGTGAGATTGCGTAAGGGCCATTAAAAAGTAGAAAGATTTCTGAGCTTAAAGTGAGAGGTTTATAAGTGATTTCATAAACGAGATGAGATCTGAGCTGAATCTTAAAGAACAAACAGAATTTTGACAGGGTAACTGGAGAATTGCTCCAGGCAGAGAAAGTATGAGCAAACCAAGAAATGAAAGTCCTAATCAGAAAAAGAATTAGTTTTACTGCAATGTTTTTCAGACTGCAGGGTCATGACCCATTACAGTATTTCTCAAAAATAGCGCTATTGATCTTTTACATGAGAACATTTTCTGATGCGCAGCAGAATGTTTAACAACATCACTGATCTCTGGCTACTAAATGCTAATAGCAAAGACTCTTAATTCCTTTGATTATGGAGAAAATCCAAAATTTCCTCGTATCCTTCCAAATGTTCCACAGTGGTGAATCAGCCTGCCCCACACCCAACCACTGAGTCAAGAATTCATTGAAATTCATTTTTTAATAGAAAGTAATAGGATGGAAGGAAATAAAGAAAAAGAAAGAAGAAGAGAATGTATAATACATTATAGTAGAAAGGATTACCACGTAATGAAAGGCCTTGTCATGACTGACTGCTGACCTGCTGAATTTCAGAGCTGACAGGGATTGGATCAAGTACAGTCTCTGTGATTTTCAAATTTTATATTTTATGATCAGATTCACTGGGAAAAGACATATAAATCACACACACAGCTTCATGGAAACTAAAGACCAGAGAACTTAAGGATGTCTGTCATAACTAAGATAAGGAGCCATTAGACATTTCAAAGAATTATTGATATTTAAATATATCGATAATACATAAGAAAATATATAGCTCTGCTTAAGTATAATGATCAAACAAATAAAGACTGTTTTTCTACCTTTCTTTGTCAGTTGACACCTGGACAAGGAAAATGCCTTATGTGGACTTTGTAATCTAAGAAAAACTGATGGTGCCTTCACAGCTTTCTCATAACTTTCCTTAGAGGATTTAAACATCTCTTTCACTTTTACATTTTTATGTGCAAAATTTACATGCACTTTATCCCAAGTCCCTTAAAAATGACCCATGTCTGGCTTACACCATGGCTAGCAAAATCACCTACAAAATATAAGGTCTGATACAGAAATACGGCTTCAGTTTCCTTCCTTAACCACTATCACTCTCATATTCATGATGATAAGACACCTACAATTTATGTACCCTCCTCATAACTCAACTTTTCCCTTGGCTTTTGGTTCTGAACATTCTTCTGATTTCAATACAGGATGAGCATCCTTAATTCAAAAATCTGAAATCCAAAATACTCCAAAATCCAGAACTTTTTGAGTGCAGACATGACACTACAAGTGGACAATTCCACACCTAACCTTATGTGACAGGTTGCACAAAATCATTTAAAATATTTTATACAATTACCTTCAGGCTATGTGTATAAGGCATATATGAAACATAAATGAATGTCGTGTTTAGACTTAGATCCCATCCCCCAAATATTTCACTATGCATACGAAAATATTCCAAAATTTGAAAATATCTGAAATCTGAAACATTTCTGGTCCCCATAATTTTGGATAAGGAATACACAACTTGTATCTCCTCCAGGCTCAGAAGAAAAGCTGCTCCTTCCCTCGTGGGAACAGGTAAGCCTTTGCCATGATATTTTGATTACAGTGTAATTACAATGTAGTTCTGTTCTCTGCATGTTTACATTCTCTGATAAAACTTGAATAAGTTTGAAATGGATAAAGGAATAATTATGCATATAGATGAGTGCTTTTGAAAGCAGTGTAGCTTTGTGTTGAGTTAAAAACCAGAGGGCTGAAAGCTGAATACAGCCCACAAATATGAATTGGATGCCAGATGTGTAGTTTAAATGTAAATGCATTTAAACTGTGGACAATTGTGAAGTATCCACCACTTCATGTTGCATTATACTGGGTAACTGCATAAACCTATGTTCCTGTACATGTTTCCAGTTTGCTTTTCCTGGCAGAATATTTAAGAGCGTGGATTCTGATATCCTACAGACTGATTTCAAGACTGTGCTCTCTAAGCAAATTTCTAGCTGTAAAATGAGAGTACTAACAAAAGCTATTTCATAGAGTTGTGTGAGCATTAACTTAGGTGATGCATATAATTAGCACACACTCTACCATATAGTAATTAATAAATGTTAGTTCACATTCTCTAGTAAAGAAAACTCCTGCTTCTAAGGATCGTGTGTTAGAACAGGGAATGTGAATAAAATGCTTTGTCTAAAAGCAGTACCACCTGGGCATAATTTTATCAACATGATTTTATGTAGACTGTTTTAACAGAAACTGACATTAGGGAAGTGAATTTTAGCAGAAGACAGAACTATAATAAGATTTCCCTGGATTGGTTTTTAAATGTGCTACATTGCACTGAACCAATTTTGCCCATTAATTCCAAAGTAAGGTAGTTTTCAGCCATGTGTTTTATATATCATTTTTCAGGTGTGTGACTGCATGAGCTAAGTGTCTAAAAAAATTAAAATTAAGACACAGAATCTAAGGAAGAGATGACTACTGCAAAAAAAAAAAAGAAACAGGTCTCATCTTGACTTTTATAAAAATGAAATATTTCCTAGGTCCTCTTACCTTTAACATTATTTTTTGAAAGAAGAAATTTTCAAAACTTATAATTTCACTTTATCAAGAGACATATATAGACTAAAACTGTTTTGTGGTTTGGTATATAATACCTGAAAAATAATGGAGATTAATAATACATTGGCAAGGTTAAATTAAATAGGGAAACTTTACCTTGTAGAAAGCAAAAAAAAAAATGTTCAATTGAGAATTGGATAGAATGTTCAAAGCACTTGTGAATCAGGCTCTCTGTAAAATCTGATTTATACTGCAGGCATCATAATGCCTACCTACTTCAGAATGACAAATAGTGCCAAGCTGAAGTCGCAACAGCAGCCCCAGAGCGTTAACAGCAAATGTCTTCCATCCTAATAGCTGAGGCTGTGCCATTCTGTACACTTAAAATTCTGAGCATTTAACACTTCTTGTTGCATCTAAATCCAGATACAAAAACCTTCAAATCAAACTATTTACCTCAACTGAAATTTGCCTTGAATAATTCATAAGAAGAAAGAAAGATGGCAGTGAAGAAAGCCAAAGAGAGTTTTAATGAACTCTAGAGTTTCAAAACTAATAGCATAGAGGCTATGACAGCTCTTCCCCCCTCACCATATAAAAACAAGTATTGGTCTCTCTTAACATTAAATGCTACCAGAGAACAGGAGGAGCAGTACAGGGTGCAGCTTTCTGCGTGTGTGCAGTCGACACGGAACAGCAGTGCACAGATTACCAGGAGAGGCTTTTTTTGAATGTGTGACAGTCGAAGAAACACTGAAACTCTCCACATTCAAATGTCTTATGTTGTTTCATAAAACCTAGTGGTATCTGAAGAGTTAGTTTAAAAGAAACTATCCCAGTCAATAAATGTAGTAGCTCTGGCGTAGGTTACACCAGCACCTGCTTTTGTATGGCTTGAAGATTTAGTTGGCGTAATGGGCAGTTACCAGCTACCCTATCTATGTTAAAGGCTTCACATTATTCTCTAATAGATGATCATCTCTGCAGAGATTTTCTGGAGAACAAACCTAGAATTCATATTAAATTATCACAACAGAGGTCGTTTTACAGTGTTATCACTCTATAGGTTTGTATTAGTTTCATATTGCTGCTATAACTAATGATGACAAACTTAAATGACTTAAAATAGCGCAAATTTTATTTTCTACAGTTCTGGGGGTCAGAAGTCTAAAATGAGTTTCGCAGGGCTAAAATGAAGGTTTAGGTAGTGTTGCATGCCTTCTGGAAACTCCTGAGGAGATTCTGTTTCCTTGCGTTTTCCAGATTCTAGAGGGCACCCCTAGTCCTTAGCTAGAGCCCTCCCACCATTTTCAAAGCACATTGCTCCAAAATCTGCTTCTGTTGTCGATTTGTTTCTTCTGCCTTTGACATTCCTGCTTGCCTCTTCTAAGGACCCTATGATTACACCAGGCCCAACTGGGAAATCCAAGATTACCTTCCTATCTCAAGATCCTTAACTTAATCACATCAGCAAAGTCCCTATTTCTATGTAAGACGACCTATTTACAAGTTCTGGGGATTAGGAACTGGATAGGTATGGGGGTTATTATTCTGTCTATAATAAGGTTGTAATAACCAAATCAATTGCTTAATAGAAATATATTTACATTTACACATTAGGCGCTAGGCCCTATATAACTTGTTATAAAACAAAAACGAAAGACAATTTAAAGTGAGTTTTTCAAAGTAATATTTTCTAAAACTGCATTTCACGAAATTTTAAAAAAATCTGACTGATGAGCTTTTACAATATATAAATTTCTGAATTGTTAATCTATTAATTAAGAATAACTGGACATTTCAAATATAGGTAAGACTGAAATATCTACATCAAAGTAATTTTCATCAATTCTCTTTAATCGATTGTCATTAAAACTTAATAACATATTATCTTCTATAAAGGGTTTTTTGTGCCTTTCATTATTCCTTCCGGTCTGCAGGTACATGTACACCTAGTGCCTAGAAAAGAGGGCTTTTTAATATTTATTGAATGAATGAATGAGTGAATGAATGAAACCACATCAGCTGGTTATCTTTTAAAGAGAAAAATCTACTTTTATCTTCACAGGTTCTTTAAAGCACAATAGCATTACTGGTGAAAATATTAAATGCAGACCTGATATTCCATAAACTTTTAAGAACTATATAGGTGATTTTTAGGCAAGCTTCATTTCAAATATATACTCCTAATTTTTTTTTAAAAAAGTCATTAATAAAATGAGCCAATCATGTGAAGGAAAAATTTTCAAATAAAAATAGACCACAGATATTCTTACCTCAAGTTAATTTAAAAGCATCTTGATCTAGGACCTAACCTAGATGCACATGACAAGCTCACACATATTTCTAACCACTTGCTAAGATGGCAAACAGTTAATGTAACTTTTGCAAAAATTACTATCAAAGGACAAGATCAATATTTTAATAGATAATTAATCCAGGTAGACAAACCAATATGCTAAAAATGAATGTATTTAAAACTAAAGAATACATTCACTTTTAAAACTGTTTAACAAGTCTCCAAATTAAAATATGATCCTATGAAGAAATACATTCTTATCCAAGAAGCATTTTAACAATGTTACAAATTAAAATTATTATACTTAAATTTACATTCCTGGGAAAGGAAGTATGAAATAGCTTTCTGATAGGTATATTTAATCTCTAAGTATTTTACCCTTGATATTTCTCATTCTAGGAATTTTTACCAAAGATGGGGTTTTACTTCACAATCTGTTCCAAAAAGGAAAGAGATTGCATTTAAATAAAACAGTTACCCTCATACAAATGTTCTTTGTTACTAGGTTCTACCCAAAGATATCATGTACATGTTAAATTTTGTTGTTTTGAAGGAATAACGGTGACCCTGTGATTATATGTAATATGCTCAATGTTATTTAATAAAAATAATAAAATGTCATTGATGTGAACTTCTATTGTAATCTGAAGAAAAGTACAAGTGCTGATGGCAAATTATGTCATTTACAGATTATACTGAAGATTTCTGAACTAATTAAATCAGCATTTCTTTTTACAAAAAGATAAATATTTGATTACAGAAATCCTCAAATATTTTCACTCAAAGTTCTGAGTTATTGAAAATAACTCCACTCCAAAATCCTTTAATAAAACACACAAAATTTTACTTTTTTATATTTTCGTTCTGTATTTTTATGGGTAATAAGAGGACACAATGTGGTTACAGTAGAAATGGAGCACCCTAAAAGTGACACCAATGACAGAAACAATGAACACATAAAGTCTAAATCTTTACTACATTATGTATATAAGTATCAAAGGACTTCTTAAAAAGATCATTAAATAAATCACTAATATTCCAATAGAAAAAATAAAGTTGCCTTATGATAATTTGGGTTCTGTTGGTTTTTGTTTTCTTCTTCATATCTTTGATGTTTCTAAGTGTTTTACCATTAACATGTATACTTTAACAAGCAGAAATATACAATGTTGATCTTTCCATTAAAAATATATTTTGTTTAATCTATGAGCCAAAAATAAATTAATAAACTTAATTTCATTATGCTTTCCAAGGAGCATAATTAGAAAATGCCATGTCTGACAAAAAATAGCACTTTTTATTTTTAAATGTACTTTTAAGAATAGCTCACTTGGGAAAAAAATATTTGGACCTACTTTCATCTTTTTTTGTGGAAATTCTTTGTCCTTAATGGTGAATTACAAAAGAAAGTATACTTTATTATTAATCAAATCATGAAAACCTATAGTTAAAAACATTTATGTGTTTATTGTCAGTGAATAAGCATCATATATATATCCATTAAAGATTTCATTATAGCATATTGATAAACATTGTATATTTACAATAATAAAAGATTGTATCTAAGCCATTAAGTACTTTTACTCAGTGACATATTTTATTCAAAGAATAACAAATATGTCTTTTTTTTCTTTTTTTTTTTTTTGAGACAGAGTCTCGCTCTGTCACCCTGGCTAGAGGGCGTTAGCATTGTCTAGCTCACTACAACCTCAAACTCCTGGGCTCAAGCGATCCTCCTGCCTCAGCCTCTTGAGTAGATGGGACTAAGGCAGATACCACCACACCTCGCTGATTTCTCTATTTTTTGTAGAGACAGGGGGTCTCATTGTTGCTCAGGCTGGTCTCCAACTACTGGCCTTAAGCAATCTGCCTGCCTCAGCCTCCCAGAGTGCTAGGATTACAGAAGTGAGGCACCACGTCCCGCCTATTTCTTTCTTTATAGAAGTGAGTATGTTACACTTCAATGTCAGGAGTTGCTTTTAGGATTGTATTAATATTGAACAATGGGGATGGGGATTTTCTACTATAAATATCCTGATTATATTATTGCTAAATCATCTGATTTATTTTAAATGAAATACATTAAAAAAAACGATGAGGCACCAAACCGTATTCCTGTGCTTTGCATTCAGTTTTGCAACTATTTTGATGGATCTGTATGGAGGTAAGCAGAATTTAATAATATTAGCCTTCCCTTTCCCCCGCCATTAGGTCATTTGTACACTCCTATCATTTTTAATTTGTACACTGCTATAATTTTAAAGAAAAAGATTCATGAAAATCATTGTACTAGTTCAAAACTAACCACTTAAAATTCTTCATTAAATATAGGTTATCCACACCATTAATAATTATCCTGATCCCTTTCACACAGATTAAACCATACCTGACATTTATTATTCAGTTCTACATGATGACTTACTGAGGTATCATATTATAGTCTAACTAATGTGTTGAGAAGAAAGTGACCTATAGGCTTGAAATCATGTTACACAAGGAATATCTGTAGAAAGGGTAGAAGACAGGAGTGTGCAGGGGAGGAGAGAGAATGTAGGCAACAAATATGTTGCTTTCTGATGTAAATTAAAGGCAGAGAGAGCATTTGAAAGTAGATATGGCTTGATCAGTAAGTCCCAAGTTTTTAAACCAAGTTCAACAGGGAAAAATTTCAGACAGCTAGATTTCAAGTCAGGAATAAGATTTGTACAAATATAACAAAAAAAAAAATTAACATTATTTGAATGCTTACTATTTGCCAGGTGCCATGCTCAGAGCTGTATATTTATTGTTGTGTTTAATTTTCATAGTAATTTTATCAGCATGCACCATTTTATGGAGAAGAACTGATGCATAGTTTAATAAATTCCTGGATATATGGCTAGTAAGTGGTAGAAACAGAACTTAAACAAAAAGTCTTATTATAAAGCCCTCACTCTTACACACACTATCCTGTATAGTAGAAAGGATTAAAGCACTTGCTGGATGGCTTCGGGATAGATTAAGCTTGGATAGTTAGTTGAATCAACTAGGCTTCCCGTGGCAAGCAGCCTTCATGGTGCCTGCCAATGATCCTCTCCTCTTGCTATTGATATCTTTAATTCCTTTTTTCTTGAATAACTTGCTTCTAACTAATAGTACATGGCAACATTGAGGGAATGTCATTTCTGTGATTGGGTTATAAAAAATCACGCCTTCATTTTCCTAGCTGACTCTCTCTATTGCCTTTTCAGCCTGCACTCTTTGAACGAAGAGGTCACATTGGAGAGGGTCATGTGTCAAGGAACTGAGGGCAGCTTCTTGTCAGGAAACTGAGGTCCTCCACTATGTAAGTGAGCAAGGAAGCAGATTCTTTACTGTTGAGCTTTCAAATGAGAGATCAGGCCTGGCTGACGTGTTGATTGCAGCGTTGCGAGACACTGAAGTAGAGGTCCCAGCTAAGCAGTGCCTGGATTCCTGACTCTCAGAAACTGTGAGACAATAAATGTATGCTGTTTTGAACTACTCAACTTTAGGGTATTTGTTAAATAGCAATAGATAATGAATCACACTTCCCCAACACAATGACTATGTTTTATTCGGTTCCACGTACCCAGCAAATAGCACAGTTCCCAAAACACAGAAAGCAACGCTTCAATGCCAATTGACTGAGAAAAGAGTGAATGAATGAAGGGTTAGATTAGTGATCTTTATGATCATTTGAAATGTGAGATTTTATTATTATTCCATGTAGAATATAATTAGTTTGTCTACCATGGTCCTATCCACTTTACCAGCATAAAAGATATTATTAATATAAGTAAAATAGCCTGAATTCAATAACAAGATTTTTTTCTCCCCACCTCTCCCTGCTCAGCTTTACCGAGGTATAATACACATACAAAAGATTCATCTATTGTGTAAGTGTACCAGTTGATAAATTTTAGCAACTGGGAAATAGTTGTGTACCCACAAACACAGTCAGGATACAGAGCACCCGCATCTCTGAAAAGGTACCCTCTTGCCTCATGCAGTCAAGCCTCTTCCCCAACTCCTTCAAACCGATCAGCTTTCTCTCACTATAGCTTTACACTTTCTGAAATTCCATATACAGAGATGTATTTTTACAATGCTTTAAATGTCTGATTTGTGTTGCAAATGCAGTAAGGATTAAAGATATCTGTCCACATAAAGCATCTGTACTTGAATATAATACTTTTTGTAT
Source organism: Propithecus perrieri (assembly GCA_963574695.1). Classification (NCBI taxonomy): domain Eukaryota; kingdom Metazoa; phylum Chordata; class Mammalia; order Primates; family Indriidae; genus Propithecus; species Propithecus perrieri. Next base: position 69,795 of record CAUYRB010036203.1, read on the forward strand.
TTCTCTCATAATTTTATAGAAAAATCTCTTCAGTTGATTCAATGTACCAATAATTTATCTATAAGAAAAGAACTAACTATTTCCAATGGGACTTTTACTAACTGATCTTTAGTGGTTTAACCTGACAGAGAGGAGTGCTTCTAAAATTCCTCAAAGATCCCTGGGATTTATACAGTTTTTTTTTTCTCTAAACATTAAGAAAAAAAGTAAAAATTATTATTGTACTATGTTAGACTATTTTGCAGTGCTACTTATCAGAATGTTTTAAATTTAAAAACTAAAAGAAAGTTGAGGCTATTGTGGAGCAGAAAAGGATTTTATATGTAAAGTTAGAATTCCCTAGATTTTGCTACAACTTGGCACTTTTAAATTGGTTCTTGCTGATTAAATGTTCAACCCTCACACAATCAGGCTGCTTTCAAAGTCTGGTATTTCTCCTTCTCGCATGTAAGGAAAATGCCATCATCCGATAAAAATGCTGGAGACATTTCCTTTAGTGTAAGCACTGATGATGGAAGCATGAACAGCCGTGAGGCCTACACAGTGGAAATACCAGACAAAACTCCGTAGTTGTCACTATTCGTTAGGAGTGGCAGCATCAGCTAACTTTGAATTCCTGCAAGTCTTTCATTAACAAATATTTACTGAATTCTCACAATGAGCTTGGCACTACTTAACTATATTAAGTGTTTTCTTCACTCACTGGGGAAAAGACTAATAGTTACTAGCAGGAGTCATTAAGCTGAATAAGCCTTAATACACCTGCAACATCAAAACTTGAGTTTATGTTGTAAATATCTAAATAAAAACTACAGAGTTCTATTGTTGTCTATTCCAACTTGTAGATGCCCTATGGTAACCACTTACAATTGAACAATTATATTGGAGGAAAATAGTACAGTGAACCGAAGAGTAAGTTTGAGATCAGACTAACATAGAGGCTAATCAGGTTTTGACTTTTACTAAGTAAGTTTTGTGGCTTTAGGAAATATAACCTACTTCTAGAGTCACAGTTTCTTCAGATGTAAACGAGTGCTTTAAATGTAACAAGATGTGAAGCAGGATTTTTCCTGTTGCTTCAAACATCTCAGCTACAGCCCTAAGATTGAGAACAATGAGAGAAAGGATTGCAAAGAGTAGCCGCTAGGCACCTTTCCTAGGGTTTCCTAATGAGCAGCGAAACCAGCTATCAATTTAGCACCTCTGGCCTCTCCAAAGCACAATTATGGAGTACTCTGAGAGAAAGAGAGTCATCAAAGCAATAAGATGTTATCCAAGGGAAGGAAGGGGCTTTTGACTTATCTCCTCCCCTTCACAAGTGCTCCAGTGGCTCTAAGTGAGTGGGACACTCACAAGGCAGAGACAGTAATGGCTCAATTCTGACCGTAGACTTGCTGAGCTGCAGAAATGTGCAGGCAAATCTCTCCGAAACCAGTGTGATCAGAAGATTCTGAAACAAGCTGACATGTGGCCCCTGGAGTTTGGGGGATCATGTGAACATTGAGATGACTGCTCCGGTCCTTCCTGGAGAATTCAGAAGGCATCACACTGGCTAGAGCAGTCTATACCAGCAGGGAGCAAGGAGAGAAGGCAGCAGACTGGGCAGACCTACATCACTAGGCACGAAGAGACTGCCTGCATTTCCACTGGTTCAGTGCATCCCACAGAAAGTAATCTGCTACCTTTATGAGAGCCCACTGAAAAGAACTACTTCCCAAAGTAAAGGAACTCCAGCAGAAGAAGGTTCTGGGGTTGCTGCTGAGGGCTGGAGCTGAGTGGTAGCTAACGAGTGGTAGCTAAACTATGTCCCTTATCAGAAGGATGAGGTTCCAAATAGCAGTGGTAAGTGGGAGGGGTGGTGCTCTGAACAGTTTACAACTACAGCCCACAAGGCAGCCAAACCTGCCGATGACAGAGGCACTGATTACTGAGAGAGGACAGGAAAATACAGTCAAATGAAAAACCATACTGCAATGCAGAACCTCTAGAAACAGGACTCAGGCCTGGAATGAGGGGGATGGGGAGTGATTTTGAATTTTCTTTGAATTAAGTACAGTCTGGAAAATTGAAGAACTGAAAATAAGTTTTAATTATTGAAATTAAATTGTTTTTATAACTGAAGATCAGAAAAACTATGGTCTCTGCCTAAGATGTATCAAACCAGAGAGTTAAAAAATTTGATCACCTGATTGAAGAGAAAAAGTAATAGTGATTTTTGGCTTTGAGTTCAGGCCATTCAGTAAAATCATTACATAAGGATTACAGATAATACACGTTAAGTGCCTACCATAGCTCCTGGCACACAGAAAATGATTTTAATAAATATGAGTTATTGTTAGTTTTATTATCATGTCTCTGGCACTGTTAGTTACTTTACTTATATACATTACCTCTAATCCTTCCAATAAATCTACAAGGTAGCTATTATTATATTTATTTTATAGATGAAGAAAAAGAGGAAACAAAAATGAAAGAGGCAGTCTCTACCCTCAGAAGCTTAATCTGGGAGAACCAGGAAATTAACAGTACTGATGGCTAAAAAATAGAGATTGTACAAGATGCCATCTGAAGTCAACTCCGATGACACTAAGGCTTTCCCAAAGGATCTGACCCAACAAATAGGAGTCAGTTATTCAAGTAGGAAGGGAGGACAATGTACGAGAGTTTTCAAATGGCTGGAGTACAGGGAGAGAACTAGCAAGAACAGAACAGAGAGGAGACAGGATGGAGTGAAATTATGAAAGACCTTGTCACCTTCCTTGGCAGTGGACCCTGAAGGCAATGTGGGGCTAAGAGATGAATTTAAGTGAGAAGGTGGCCAGTGTGGTGTGGGGTTCACTATCACTACCACTGTTCATTGAGGTCTAACAGCTCCCAGTTGCTGAATCAGGCAAATCTGTGAACTCTCTGACCTCCAGTATTCTCATCGGCAAAGCCCTTTGGTGTCCTTATCTTTAAAATGGAATAAAGGAAATACCTACCCCATGGAACTATATTGAAATGCTAAGTCACAAAGTAGTACATACGTCTTCTATTAGGAGCTCAAAGACTGAAAATGTCAAAGTCAAACCTCCCCAGTTTTTGTTAAAATTAACAATTCTATTACCACCTGTTAAATTTCCCCTCTGCACTTTGATGTATAATATGTTAGGCATCAAATATTTTTTTAAAAAATATTCTTTGTACTAGTCAAAATCTTTGATCTGGATTTTAAAATTTCTATTCCTGATATAAGTTCTAACAGAGGGGAGAGTAGAAAAATATGGCAGGAAAGTCAGGATGGATAGGGGCAAAGGCTAACTATGGAGGCTTCACTTGGAGTTCCAGAGTGGCAATAGTAATTACAGGTTTGGAGTTCCTGGCAATTATAGCAAATTCTCAAGTGCAGTCTTTCTCTTTTCTCTGTAAATCTGCAGTGACCTGGTGACCTAATTCAAGTGTCAGAAAAGACCCAGCCTTGACAAGATGCCCATCTTTCCTAAGTGAATGTTTATACTTCTTTGTATAAATGCCAAGAAAAAGAGAGAGAGAAAGAGAGAGTAAGTTATCAGCCTGAAATAGAATAAAACCACCTGAAGCAGCAGCAGACTGATATAGAAAGACAAGCATGGCTTCCTGGTCCTGGAGTCAGATATGAAGCATGGTGGGACCAGCCAACAAACTTAGATGAGGAAGGAGAGCGGTGAAACTCAGGGCGAGTCATAGACCAGTTTGCTGGGTGCAGTTTGTGGCATGCCTGACATTTACCTGACATCAAAGGCTAGCTGTGACACATGCAGCTAGGAAAGCCGCAATCAGGGATCAAGAGGATTCATACACTTAGGAACTGTTTAGTCAAGTTATGAAAAACAGAGAGTCGATCTTGAGGAGAGGGCACGTGGAAGATTCCAGAAAAGGAGTAACAAAGAACGAAGACAGAAGTTGGGCGATGGTTCAGAATGATGTGGCTGTTCCTCACAGGGCTTAGGAAGCTAGGAAGCCCTTCAGAACTCACTGAGAGTAGATGAACAGGGAATCAGAGGCCTTTTCTTTTTGTTCTAAAACTATCCTTCATAGATTAGATGAAGTAAGTATAATAACTAAGGCTCATTTCTATTCTAATCTTTACTGTCATATGATTAGACAGCTTTTAAGGACTTTTTTTTTTTTTTAAAAAAAATAATGTTATATAATAGAAATTTGGGTTGTCCAAACACCCATTTATATAGTTCTTAGAAGTTGATTAAATTTAACTTCTTACATTTAATATTCCAATCAGCAACGTTTTTAGTCTTTAAGATGACTGGAAAATAAAAGTAGGTTAGTATCGTATCAATTAAATTTGCTATTTTTTTTCAAAAATGGCAATTTTAAGATATTTAAGGGGAGCATGTGATTACTCATATGCATGTAAAATGCTGTGATATATACTAAAGAGGTTGACTAAGCTATTTGCTTTTGCTTTACTTTCCTGGATGTTGCAGGGTAGAAGAAGAAGTGATCATAAAATCAGTATTTACCAATGGGATTGTGTCTCTCTCGTTTTCACTACTATTCCAAAGGCCAAAAAAATTTTGCAAGCATTGGGGTAGTAATAATTTGGTGAAGGGATGGAGCACAGGTATAGGAAGACTTAAGAATAATTAGAACTTTCTTTGACACAACAGCTTTTGAGTGTGGTTGGTACCAGGACCTGACTTCAAGGCCCGCTAAATAAGGAGGCTGACATTGCGATCATCTTATGATACTGTCAACGTTTAGTTTGACTCCTAGGACAGATTGATGCTAGTGCATAGAGCCTATGGGTGGTGCTTATCAGAGAATTTGAACTCACAGACTGAGAAAAGATAAAATCAGGAAAAAGGAGGATGGGACTTACAGTTAAGTTTTTATATGGTACTTTACTTGCTGAAATAATTTCATTGCACCCACGTAATATGGGAGAAAAGCAGCTATGAAATGAAAAATATAGGAAAAAACCCTCAGAAGTATAATGGTCCTTGAAATGTGTATTAGTCTTCATCCAGAGTTCAAAGAATATCCATAATAGAAACAATATTAAGCTTTCATGAAAATGCATTTGTCGTTGATTAAAATGGAGTCATATGATAAAAATCTTGTGGGACATGCCCTACAGGAATTAGAAGAGTAACATGATAAATGGAAATTGAAAATTGTTTCAGGTTCATATAGAGGGCACTGTATAATCATAATGATGGTAGCTTGCATTTGTAAAGTATTTTAGTTTTCAAAGTGCTTCCATACTCATCATGTCTTCTGATCCTTACAACAATCCTGTGAGCTAAGTAGGGCAAGAATTATCATTCCCATTTCAAAGGAAAGGAAACTTTGTATCTTTTTCAAATAGGTAACTTTATATTTAAAGTGACTGTATAACATCTTACTCTTCTTGATATAAATGGCATTATAAATTATTTTATAAAAATAAGAGTTAGGGAAGACTAAATAAAATTTATAAGATGAAAATGTCCCAGAACAATAGGCGCAATTAAAGAGACTAAATTTGTCTGAACATGTGTATACATTTGATATAGTAAGTATGACAGGAAAATTATTTTGCATAACATAGTTTAAGTAGCTTCCTTATTCTTTGAGACATTTCCATATAACTATCTGGCTATCATCTCAAATTTCATGTATAGGACATTTACCCTCATATCTCAATTTTCAGTCTGTATCCATAGCACCTCTGTTTATTTCCTTACTCAGATATGACAACTTGGTTTCAGTTTGGTCACACCTTTTTAATTTAACTATCTGAAATTATTCACTCCATTTTCTTTCCATTCATTCCTGCTGTCTCCACCTTAACCCAGGTCTTCACTCACTCAGTTCCACGCTATACTTCAGTTTATCCACTTTTCAATCCACCCTTAGGTACTGAAATTTGCCACTGGTGAATCTTTTCTTTATAAGCGTTCATAATGCTTTATAAGCATTCCTATTTTTTTAATCCCTAAAGTACAAAATATTTTGCCTTATTTTGCCATCATATATCTAGATGAAATGCCAGCAAATTTCCAAACATTTCAAATGCACTCTTTTCTTTTTCAATAAACCCTGGACTCTCCTAGCCTCTTCCATCCTTTATGATCTTTACTCCCTCAAGCCCTCAATGTCTTGCTCCATTTGTGTGGAAAGCAAAGTTTCCCCCTATTTTTGGCAAATATTTTTTTCTTTAAGCTTTACTCAACCATCACTTCTGTGATTTTGATTCTTCATGGAAGACTTTCTTTTCTGAATTCCTACATGATTTATACTCTGTGATATTCAAGTAGAATTAATTATACAATATCTCATATTGATACTGATCCATATGTATTAAAATCTTCAATTATACCACAGGCCTCTGACAGGAGGCAATATGTTTTATTTCGTTATTTATTATTTCTTTTTAATTATTATGGGTACATAATCATTGTATATCTTTATAGGGTATATATACCCTCAGGCATCAAGCAGTGATATGAGTACCTACATTTTAGTTAATAACTATATCAAAAAAAATAAGAATGAAATGCTTAAAAATAAATGGCATGAAAAAATAAATGCATTTATTCATGCCAACCAGGCATTGTTAAATGCTGAGAATATAATGGCAAAAAGAATAACCTGCTGCCTACCCTCACTGAGCTTATGGTCTATTACTATGGAGGAAACAAATTAATAAATACCCTCAATGGGGAATTCTGAATGCTTACCGTTACTTAAAGTCACAAAGATAAATGAGATAGGAGATATGATCAGTCTTTATTAAGAAAGAAACTCACAAATGAAATAACTCCTTTTGCTTCATGAAGCATAAAGGGTTAAGGAGTACGGCTGTTTTACATATATGGCAGCACAGGGACCATAAATAGTTCAACATTCTATGAAATATGAAGATAAGTGAAATGCTTGGCATTTCAAGTTGGCAGCTGGAGGCAAGATGATTTGTAATTCAGTGGTATATATTTTTCTATTCATCAAACACCGTATGCTTAATATCATTTAATTTTTAAGTAGAAATGAATAATTACAATTATTCTAATAAGCATATAAAATAGCTTGAGGAACTTTAAAATTTTGATTATTCACTAAAGGAATAAATAAATTATGTTAATTTCAGTTAATTCTTCAAATTTATACAGTAGTATTAAATTTAACTTGCAAATGTTTGATAATCCAAGCCATCATAGAACAATCTGCTTAGTTGATGCCTTTTCTTTCTTTATGTATGTATTATGTAAAGATATTTGCAAGATGAACACTTATTTGGGAGTGTTAACCATAAAAAATTACCAATGACAACCTTAAGGATAACTATTTCAAAAGAGTTATTTCAGTCATATTTAAATCAAAAAAAAAAATAACTCCCTGCAGTATTTTTTATCGCAGTGCTGGTTTAATGTTTATAAAGAACATATATTTAATTCCCATAAATGTATGTTAACCAGGACATGTTCCTCTTTTGACATTGTTATGTATGATTTTCTCAATCATCATGAATACAAAAAAAGAATGAAAATATCTCCAGTGTAAAAAATAAACTTTTGATAATATTAATCTGATTATATAATTTATTTATAATTTATAGGGATTCAATAACCACATTAGACAGAGATTATATTTCCAGTCATCAATAAAATATATATTATCATCAATCCTTTACCCTCATATTTCAAAGATGATTTCTATTTTTCCCTATGTACAAGTCATTATGTTTAGAGGGAGAAATAGCAAGGAAAAAAAGCCACAGAAATAGTGATCAGGTAGATGGAAAGAGAATCAAAGGAAATTAATGTCACAAAACTAATAAAGAAAACTGTGTCAAGAAGACAGCAAGCCATGTTAGATGCATGAGGAAGAATAAATTGGATGAGAGATGAAAACAAGTTAATTGACTTAGTAACTAGGACATAGGTAAACTTACTTCAGTTTGAGTACTATGGGTAGAGAGTTGAGGACATGTACACCAAATGCTATCTATTGCTTCAAAAGAATTGCTAGAAGTAAAAAAAATAGTGGAACAGCTTGAGTATAAATGCAAGTTAAAGGAAATACAGGGAACATAAGCATGTTTGTAATCAGAGAATATGAAAACAGCAGAAAAAAAGTAAAAGAAAATCAAAAATGAAATAAGATAGGCAATGGAGTAAGATTTTGAAAGAGGTGGAAAAATGATGAAACTGAGAGATCAGGTAAGATTAGTATTAAGAAGGATTTCTCTTCCTTTAAGATAAGAAGGAATGCTGGAACAAGAAGCTATCCACATAGAAAATGGTAAAATTAGTTCTCAAACATATTTCATACAAATATACACACATGCACAATTCACAGATTAAAGACCTAAATGTAAATAGTAAAACTTTAAAATCATAGAAGATAATTAAGAGCATGTGACTTCTGTGGAAAAGAAGGATGTTTAAATGTCCTCATCAAGATTAGAGACAGGGCTTTGGCTGTGGTCTGGCTCATCTCTTCCCTTTGGAGATTTCCTTTTACTACCTGGTCACTGGGGGTTTCCCTGGCTTCCTAACTGTGATCTGTACTTGATGAAATCTGGTTCTTTTGTATTATAAATGTTAGGAAAAGGGGTCTTCTTTTTGATGACTTGGTCTCATCTTGACTGTTGGTACAATAGTGGATTACCTGAACTTAGTCACACTCTCCACCCACCTCCTTCCTAAAGTGTCCAGCCTCAGACTCTTGGGGGGAGACACCTCATTCTCAGTCATCTAGGCCTTGATGCAGGTAGACCACTTCTCAATACAGATACCATGCTGCCCACCACAAGGCAGGTAGAAACTTCTGTACCCCTCAAGGGACACCCAGGGATAGCTAATTCATATTTATTTATTTTTATTATTAACTTTGTTATTATTTTTAAATTTTAATTATTATGGGTACATAATAATTATATGCATTTATAGGGTATACATGTGATGTTTTGATATAGGCATACAATGTGAGTTAAAAATCAAAGTAATTGGGTTATCTATCACTTCAGGCATTTATCATTTCTTTGCGTTAGGAACATTCCAATTCCACTCCTAATTATTTTAAATTATACCCTAATTTATTGTTCATTGTAGTCATTGGTTGTGCTACCAAATATTGTTCATTCTATCTATTCTATGTATTGAACTATATTTTTGCACCCATTAGCCATCCCTACTTTATTCTCCCTCTCCCCATTTTCCTTGCCAGCCTCTGGTAGCCGTCACTCTACTCTCTGTCTTCATGAGATCAATTGTTTTTAATATTTAGCTCCCACATATGAGTAAGAACATACGAGATTTGTGATTCTGTGCTTGATTTATTACACTTAACATAATGTTCTCCTGTTCCATCCATATTGCTGCAAATGGCAAGATTTCATTCTTTTTATGGCTATATAGTCTTCCATTGTGTATATGTACCACAATTTCTTTATCCATTCATCGTGGATGGACACTTAGGTTGATTTCAAACTTGGCTATTGTGAACAGTGCTGCAATAAACATGGGAGTGCAGATATCTTTTCAGTATACTGAATTAACTCCCTTCTTTTGGATATATATGTAGCAAGTGGGATTACTGGGTCTATGACTACTGGTACTCTAGTTTTAGTTGTTCTTTTTTTTTTTCTTTCTAACTCAGAGGACATTTTTAGTTTTTCGAGGAACTTCTATACTGTCCTCCATAGTGGTTTCACTAATTTACATTCCCACCAACAGTGTACAAGGGTTCCCCTTTCTCCATGGGATGGCTAATTTAGACCCTCTCCATGCTTAAGCATTTCATGAAACATCTTTTTATTCTTATTCGACCCCCACCATTGATGCTGGCCTATCCTAAACAGTTGCAGTCTTCTCCCAAAAACGGAAACACAAGCACATTTTTTCTTTGGTTCTCCACTTACAAGATTTCAAATAGGAAGGGACATATGGCTAGCTACTTGCTGTTTTTCTTCTATACTCTAAAGGATCAGAAAGAGTAAATGTTCCCATTTCTTTTCCAATCTGATCTGAATTTATCTTAGTTTTCTGGTCATCCTTATTATGGGCAGGAAGCCTCACAGCCTCATAACCTCAGGTGGAAAGGGCATCCTCTCCATAATATGAAAGTAACTCTCCAATGTAGGTCTATCAGGGATGGCTCTTTATTTTTTTTTCTTTTAATGTTTTATGTTTAGGACAATTAACCTTTAAAATCCATCTCCCCAAGCCACATTTTAAAATAGGGATAAAAATTATATAGGCATATGGGGCAACTAGGAACCAGAAATTACCAAGGAGGAAAACACATTGTCTTAGATCCCAGAAATATTATGCCCATTACATACATTTTAAAAGAATAAATGACGGACCTCAATAAAGGATTAGATGTGAGGAGCAAGGGGTATGCCAGACAGGCATCATTCTTCCCATTTTGCAGATGAATAAACCAAAGCTTTGGAGGAATTGAGTAACCTGTACAACAGCAAATGGAGCAAAGTCAGAATTCCAACACAGGTCTGATATCAAAATTCAAATTATTTCTAGAGTAAAGAATTATCTAATATTTTGAGAAGCATATAGATTATGACCATTAAAATTTGTTATCACCTGATGGGTTAAATGATACAACTCAATAAGCCAAACATCTGTGAAATCAAGTTCTTCATGAAAATTCTCAATATAAATTTTCAACTTTAACAGTATTAAAGCAAATAAAAGGCATATTTTCTTAAATCTTGAAGGAGAACATAGGTTTGATTTTTGTTTTTTTTTTTTTTCTTTTGTGACCCTGAAAAAACCAAAGCTAAGATTTTTTTTCCCCGATTTAGCAAATGCCCTCAGGATAAAAGCAACTTTTCTCTCTGAATTCCTGCCCACATTTATATTTTGGCCTAAAGGATTATTCTCTTGTTTGTACTTCTGTACTTTTGGATGCTTTTTACATTTTATCTCCTCTTTTTAGTTGTGTTTAGTGCAAGAGGTAGCCTTAAAACCTAGTTTACCCTATTACTGGAAATGAGAGCACAGTTTAAATGAAAACATTTTGTTTTAATAAGTTAGTATCTGTAGGGATTTTTTTAAACAAAATTATTGCTAGATTGATTTCAACTAAAATTTATTATTAAAGCTAATATGAGAAATATCTCTAAATACACTATCAGTAATATGAATGGTAGGAGTAGTACTTTATTTGCAAGCACTTGTATGCATAGTTTTAATAACTATTGACCTCACTGTATGTATATGAAAGCTGCACATTCAGTCAAGGTAACATAAACCGCTACATTTACACCTGTGAAAAACACTTTAGTCCTAATTTTATCATCTCTCTTGACACTGTTATTATTGATAATATTACAGTTAAAAAATTATAACTAATCCATTGGAAGATTACTAAAATCATGTCTTCCCAATGCTTCCTACAGTAAGATTTCTTACATAAAACCCATAAAGACACTTGGAATTTTTTTAATTTAACTGTTCTGCTCAAATGTAGATTTTCTTCTTCTTGTTTGAAGCCTTGTCTAAATGAGAAAGTGGTTTGGGACATATACACAGGCTGTCGAGCATTGAGCTGCATCTGAGCAAACAGGCAGCAACCAAAAGCAAAGCAGAGATTGAGAGAACAGGCAGCTTCCAAGAGCAAAACTGAACTTGAAAGCCAAGTACAGCAGTTCAATGTAAAGGAGAAAATATAGAAATGCAGAACTAGAACACCTGGTCTGGTACATGGTGAAAATTCAATAAATACGAATGTTGTATGAATTCACACGAAGCAGTAAACGATAATACCAAAGTGATCATACAACACATAAGGCAGCAAACTCAAATCAAGGTAAGAGGCTTTATTTAGCTCTGAAGATAAGTGAAAAAAACACAACAAAATAAATGAAGTGTCTTAAGGATAGAAGTTATCATCTCAAAAAAGGCACATCAGCTAAATCTTGTGGCAACCATATGATTATCATAATTCTAGATTCTGCTCAACATTACAAAAAGCTATAGTTTATGAGTAGTGCATTTTCCCCATTTTATCAATAAATAACTCTGCCACAACCGTAGTGGAATTTTCCAAAGGCCAATTCTACAATCTTCCAAACTTACCTATTATTTTCAGGAGGATGCTGATGTCCATGAAATTGAGTTTTAAATGTACACATATTATTTTTTCATAAATTTCTAAAAATATATATATATATAATACTGATGAAATAAATGAATTAAACTCCCAGATGAACATTTATTTTTGGAAATGATAGAAGTTTGTCTAATTCACAAATTATATATACATATATTTATATACATATTGAAAAAGTGAAATACGGCTAGCCATGCCAGATGTTATGTCAATACTGTTAGTTTAAAGCACCAGAGATAGCACCAAGTCACTGATCCTATGATAACTTTATTTAAACATATTAAAATTTATTGTAGTTTACAGAGAATTGAGGAGGTGTAAAGGGAGATAAACACAGATATTACCTTGAAGGTAAAACTATTAAATGGAAATCTTTTTTGATGACAGTTATTTAAGGATAATCAAAGAACAAAACACAGTTCATCTATCCAAGCAACCACCTAAGACCATGTCTTCTAGAAAGAAGTAGTTGTATTAAACATGGCTTCAAAAGCACCAAATCAGTAAGATCATTCAGTCAATAATTTTATTGCTTTCTTAAATTCTTTAAACAAATTACAGGAAAATTTTCACATCTCTTTTTCACATCTTATTATTTACTTCTCCAGATGGTGAACATTGACACCATCTAGTAATATTGATAATTATAACTTATCTGTATCTGAAAACTTTGCAGAGCTCCGGGCTAAGCCTAAGGTCAGTGACCACAGGTTTTATGGATCTGGTGTTTTGACATTTGTTTGGAAGGGTTTGGTCTGAATTTTCAACTCTTCACAGGAAAATAATCCTATTTCCCTAGTTCCTTGAATGAGTGGGATGTATTTGAGGAGTGTGGGTGGATAAAATACTGAGACTTCTTTGAGTAGTATTAGTATAGAAAAGGATTGTCTCACATGTTCCAGAAAACTAAAACAAAACCTATTTCTAAGGACATAATTTTCTACCTACTTGCGAACAGAAAGGCACACATATCTCATTGCCTCAAACTGTGAAAGGTGGTATTATCTATAAAGAAAAGTGTTTTGTAGAAAAACAGTAACCCTTAATGATTCACTTCAAAATGTTAAGACTGTTTGTTGAGGGAATATATGAAGTTTCCCTTAATAACTCATTATGGACATGACTATGCCATCCAATAATTTACTTTAAACTCTTCAAGATTCCATTTATTATTTAGCCTGCATGACATTTTGAGGGTTACAAAATCCATATATTAAACACAAGCTTTGTAAGTCAGTGTTTCCCCAACTTGCCTGCTCACGGGACTCACTTAGGGCACTTGACTCAGACTCCCAGGCCCTTAATAAACTGTACTTGTCACTCACAACATTCATGGTACTTAAAATAAGTAATCTGGAGTCCACTAATGTAAGTATAATTTTTTCATAAATGATTCCAGAATTTGGAAAATACATCTGTGTTCAGTATGCCAGCACTAGCCACAGTTTCATTAACCTTATCTGCCTCTTATTCCTATATTTTAGATTATTTTGTGTCCTTTTCTAAATTGCAAACAATACTTTTCATTGCAGTGGCTCTTTTCCACTTTCACTGTATTTTTTAAACACATCTAAGACCCAAGGTTGTATATAGTATTTCAGGTGGGGTACGCTTACTTGACTGGATGCTTTTCCCATGTTATATAATTCTGTTCTTCACCGAGGTCAATGGTGTTGAATTGCAGAATACAGTTGGCCCCCAAGGTCAGAAACTACAATGAACTTTAATCAGAAAGAAAGGAAGATACTCTCAATGCAGAAGAAATGAAGAAACTCATGAGCATCAGGGTTAAGTGAATCTACAGCGAGGCCTGTTCCAACTTTGGCCCATTTCTCCTACAATTTGACTATTCTGCTATTACCAAGTTCCAATAATTGAATTTCTTTTATTTCAGTAATTTGAGGTTAAGTCTTGACAACTTGCCAAGTACCCTGCTTTCTCAATTGGAGATGTCATTCTTACCTACGCCAGCCTCTCATGACATAGATTTCTATCTTTCTTTTACTCCTTGTAATGGGTCCCTCTATGTGACAGTAATTGTCCCTGATGTAGGCAGGACTCACACATATTACCTACTTCCAAACCATTATTTTACCTCTGTTAACAATAAAATTCCCATACAATTTTATTTTCTTCACTCAGATCCACTTGAAACATTTCTGGCATACCTGGAAATCCTTATTATTATCTGCCAAATTACAAATTTTACTGGGCACACACTATCAGATCTTTTGTAAAAATGTAAAATAAAACCTTTCCCAGTACTGAACCTTAGTTCAACTTGTCCCATGCAAAGCAGTGCCTTTTTCAATCCCTTGTTTCTTGCCTATAAGTCAATTTTCCTACCCATGACAACATAAGCCATCCTATGGTGACTTCAATTTTAAATGGTCTTTGGTGTGTCACCCTTCTAAAGGGCTCCTTAAAGCTGCAAATGCATTATGGATGGTACATTTTCCTTGTAAACATATTTACTTATTCCTCCTAAAATGGACCCAGGAATTTTTATTTAATGTTGTTTATCCATAAAAGAATACTGGACTTTTTCCCTTACCAACCAAGAAGTATCACGTCTCTACTTCCTTTAAATTTTGAAGCCCCTAGTATGGTTTTCATATTATATAAATGAAATTATTTACTTATTTCTCTAGAAGCTTTTCCCTTGCTAAAATTGTTAACTCTCCTCAATCTATTCTGCTTGTATTAGTCTACCAGTTTACAAGGTAAGAAAATGGAAATCACTGGTCTTTTGTGGAGCTCTGATCAATGGCAGTCACATTACTTAATCAGCCAAGGAATTGGTACATTGACAATTTATAGAGAGCGGTGGATACATTTTAGCTAAGGACTTCTCAGTTTTCCCTTACATATTTTCAAAATACTTGTTGGATGACATTATCTTTATGAAGTCTTTATATCTACTTTGGCAAATTAAGTTGAATGTTCATTATTGCTTATTACAATATTTATTAGCAAAATGATGCAAAATCATTTAAAAGGATAATCATTAGTAAAGCATGTGGCGTACATTCACGTACCACCGTTACACCATTAACATCCATGTGCTTAATTTTCACAAAAAAAGAAATGTGATCAAATAATTCTTTCCATAGATTCCTGGTAGTGGCTTCAGTGTGTTCTATGAAATAGCATTGGTCTTTAACTCTGTGAGGATCAAAGTTCCATTGAATTCTAAATAAAATGCCTACTTCATTCTTTCACTAAGAGGTATTTATTAAACATCACAATGTGCTTTCTTCCCTACCGTAAGCAGTAAAAAATATGGTGAGTTATATCTCTAAACTTTAAGAAGCTCACAATAATAAAGAATCGTATAGTTCATTAGGGACTTGGCTCACAGTGGAAAGTAGGACAATTTGTATATTGGGTATTGTTTGTGGGTTGCAGTCAAGATTCTGGATGGTGAAGAATAGAAAATGACTCTGGATATCTTGAGCAGAAAATAACCTTAAAGGATAGGTGGTGTGTGGTTCATAGAATCAGTGGGAATGCAGATGGTTCAGGCTTGAAAATATTCAGAAATCAAAGGAAGCTAGGTGGTTAGAACTACAGGCAAAACGACACCACAGATTGCGTTTTTAAATTGCCACTGACACCACTGCTCCACCTCTACTACTGTATGCAGGCTGCTGCTGCTGCCACATGCAGAATAAATTTTAAACTATTCTTGTTTCTTCATGATACATCCAGACTGAATCAATGGATATGGAATAAGGGTAATGATTTTGATTGGCTGAGTACAGCTGAATGTATGCCCCTCATCTGCCGGGGTTCTCAGAAGGCAAATACCTGGCCTTCCTTCTGACAAAGTAGTGGGTTTCAGTAATGGATGTTCACTAAAAGGGGCCCAGGAATTTTTATTGGATGTTGTTGACCCATAAAGGAATACTGGACTTTTTCCATTAGCAACCAAGAGGTATCATGTCTCTACTTCCTTTAAATTTTGAAAGCCCTGGTATGGTTTTCATATTATATAAATGACTTCTGTTGTTATCAAGCACTCTAAAGAATTTTTATTTTTAGATTTTTTTTTTAATTAGTGTAAAAGACTTTATACTCTGGTCAGGCTTTTCTACTGCTAATTACAGCTAAGTGTCTTATTAGCTGGCTGCATACAATGTCATTATCATCTTCCACAAGACTGAATTCTCACTGACTGTGTGTGTGTTTCCTGAACTCATCAAGGCTGTCTCTCTCCATATATAAAATAAGAGCTACTCTGGCATTTGCCAACTTTATTTTTTCTTTTCCTAAGAAACCTGTTTATAAGGGCAGACATCTTCAAAGGTTTATCTTTAGGAGCAGTTCTCCAAATTGCTGATGAATCTAAAGTTTTTCTCATCTCTAATGATGTGCATGTCTTAGCACAGCATTTCACAAAGCAGCATTTCACAAAGTCCTCAGGGACTTTGAATTTTTGTGTTCAGTCTGTTCAGTTAAATAATATGTAACAAGATTTCCTCTCTCTACATATGTATGATTATTACCAATTTGTTCCCAATTTTTACTAACTTTGAGCTCCATAGGTTTTACGTGGCTTTATTTTAATCTATGCTATTGCTCTCACAATCATAAAGGATTCAGCACAGAAATACAATGAGGAAATAATAAGATACAAGTACTTTTTGCTGTGGTTCTTTTTTTTGTGCTGGGAGGAAGAGTGAGAGGTGCAAAATGTCATGAAATATCATGAAATATCTTATACTAAAAATCTTTAAACATCCTCCTAGGATATTGAGATATATTTTTTTTTCATGGTGAAAATAAAATAATATCAATGCCTGCCATCACAAATAAGTTCCCTCAGATAATATAAAATAATTAATGTATTTAACCCAGCTCCTGACACGTAGCAGACACAGAATAATTGTGGATGGAAGGAATTCATTTTAAAGGGGGTTATTAATAAGCTTCTGTTAGAAGGAACAGCAGGAAGAAGCTGTAGGGATAAGGGAGTAGCACAATTAATCCCTACTCTCAACACTATAGACCAGGCTATGTTTGCCTAATTGTTTAATTTTTCAGCACTACCACTCTTTGAAGAGTTTTACCCTTGGATGATAATGATAATTTTATTAGTGAGATTCTCATTTTTCTGGAGCAAGGCAATTTTGCAACCTCTGATAACCCGAGGCTTCTATACTTACTGATCATATAGTAACCCTTCATTCCTTTTTCCACAAAGTCAATAAATTGGAATATCTTCATCCTCCTTTCAGGATTTTATAAACTCACACATTTACGGTATTTGAAATTATTCCTGATCACCTATCCATCTATTGTTTGTGGAAATACTCAAGTTCAAAGCACCCACACCTTGCTATACTGAAGATTTTACACTGATACTCACTTGCTGCATGCTTATTTTCTGCTTCTCTGGAACTTCCTTTGGTCTTCTTTGTTCCTGTTTCTGACCCTAACCATTTTAAAACACTACTTTTTACTGAACAAATCATATGGCTCCCCATTTACAAGACTCATGATTGCTTTACACTCAAACACAGAACACTACTTTATGTGTGTATAGTTTGTGTGTGTGTGTGTGTGGTCATATGTATAATATCCCATATTAGTTCTAACTACTCTGAAACTATCTTTCATTTATGTAAAAGTAATAACTGCTTATAATTGACAATCCTGTTACTTTAGCAATGGGTTCAGAAGGTTAGTTAACTCATTTTAGTCTTCATACTCCAATTTTTACTCACAATGAAGTTAAATCAGATAAGCAGTGTTTCCCTTATAACAGTGAAATTAAATATTTATTGTCTTTTACAACTTAACTATTCAATGTCCACTTGGAAGAAACATTGAGTCCTGTAAAAAATAAAATTTATACACATGGTCTTAGTAACAAAATGGTACAAAGACTAAAATTATTCGAAACTTGCACGGTTGTATAAAGCATCACTGTCAGAATTTTTGTGTCCCATTGTTGTTAATAAAATTTGAAATTGATGGAATTAAAATGAAGAAAGGCCAAACAAGACTCCCTGCTGAAATCATAGCTTATGTTGAATGTTCAGTATCTGAATGTCTCTATTCTGTTTTGAAACTGTGCCACCAAAATGATGTTCTATTTTAATCCATTATACTAACTGACTGGATGCTTAAATGGTTTTCTTTGGGAAGAAAAGGATTCATTAGAATTTTGTAATGGTTTGCTATAGGCTAATATACTGTAATTAGAGAGCACATCCCTATCACTACTTAAACTAAAGCACTATGCAAGAGATTGGTATTTTCTATTCACTAGTATCATTTGTTTTCCTTATTCTTTTAGAATATGTAATTCAGCTTATTCATTTGAAATGTTAAAAGGCTGAAATAAATATGCTCCTGATTTTTTTAAAAAAGTCTAAAGTGACATGTTTCAATGAAGAGTAAAAGCAATGATTAAAGGGGTGAGAAATCCTCATAGTAATGTCTTCACAACCTCCTCCCCCACCGTCCTCAAATTCCCTTCATCTAATCTTTAAATCCATCCGGATCAGAAGATCTGCAGGAAACAACTAAACTGTACTGAAAGGAGAACTCACAGTCAGAGAAGAGCAACAATCTGCAGAAACCCAGACCTCTAATCTGAACTATTTAGTGATAGAAAGTTGGCATAGTCTTCTACAGAGGCTCCTCTCAGACAATTTCTTTCTTTTGACCTTTATAAATTAATTAAAAAAACAAACAAACAAATTTCGTCCACCATAATTGTTAAATTTGATGCCAGTTTTCTCATCAAGATTTTTATCAAATTCCAAGAGGACAGTGTGGAGGCTATTCATTAAACCATCTGTGCAGCTCTCCACGGTGTCCAGGAGAGAGTGTGACCTGTGGACACCACTGAGCTTCAATGAAAAATACCTGGTTGGAACAGAAACAAGCTCAAAAACCATTCCCAAGAAGAGTTGTTTCTAGTAAGACAAAACATGCATATACAACTTCAAAATCCCTTATCCACAAAGCTAAAATCCAAAATGCTCTTAAAACTAAAAGCTTTGTTTTCTAATTCTCTTGACGGCAAAACTTGTCCTGATCTGAACTAATTTGGCAGACAAACTTAGCATGACTTGGATGTGAGGCTAGTGTAGCTTTGTTTATCTTTGAATACTACATACATTTCAATATAGAAATATAAATTTGTTTGGTGAGAGGTTGTTGCCCAAACGCTGCTGGGAGTGTTGTATAAAACATGATAGATGCATTATATTATTTTTCTGATTGTAAATTCCAATACTTGTCTCTAAAGATTTTAGATAAAGGATTGTATATCAAAATTATAACATTTTATGATGTAATTATAATGGTAAGTATCCATAAAAATAATTTATATATACCATAACTTAAAAATGTATGTGTACTATATACATATCTATCTATACCTGTATCTCTCTCTTTGAGAGAAAGGGAGAGAGAGAGGCAAGAGAGATGAGACAGGGCGGAGAGAGAGAGAGCAAGCACATATCTAAATACATACTGGACACTTATGTTTCTTAAACATTTCACTTACTTCCCTTTTTCAGCTACAAATTCTCAAAAGAAGAGTGAAGTACACCAAGAAATACCTACTCGATGCAACTTTTGCTTATAACACAAGTTGGAGACTTGTTGAAGGATTATACAAAGTGGTATGACAGAATCACGTAGTTGTAGAGATGAGAGTGATCTTAGAAATCACTTACGATACTCCTTCGTTACCACATGAAAAAATCAAATTGAAAACAGGAGGAAAAGATGATTTTTCTAAGCTCAAAGATTTGGTGACAGCACGGATCTAGAATAATTTTCATAACTTTAAAACATTGAGATATGGCTTTTTGCAATTCCAGTCCACTGTGGTTTGAGGCCTTTCAATATTACTTATTTGCTTAGATATCTTGCTGTCTTGATTTTAATGATGAGATAAAGCAAAAGGACAGGGAAATTATAATAATATTCAAGTGTCTGGCATGAAAGATTTTATAAAAGTGTTATTTCTTAACAGAAGAAAAGTATGAGAGAGCCTGCTACATCTTGTAATACAATTTGCTAAAATCAAAGATTCTCAAAAATTCCAGAATACTTCTATGCTTATCCTCACCACTGGATTCTGTGAGAAATATGAAAAATGATAATTTTTTTCTGACAGATGTAAACCGTATTGAAAGGTATGAAAAATTATAAAACAACATATAATGATGTCATAAGAAAATGAGATACATTTCTCTCAAATTGCTATGTAAGTGGTTTTTGTTTTCAAGAAAATTTCTATAGAGTGTTTTCCCCAAAACTCCACAGTATAGTTTCCCCTATCTTCTGCTGTAAATAAGCTAAAATACTCCTATGTTATGTTGTAAAGAGTCTATATCCTACTATTTTCCAATTCTCTCATCCTTTGCCACTCTTGTGAAAAGTTGCTTTAACAAGAATAATAACATCCAGTTATGTGTTTATAGATGCAGTGAGCACATATCATACAGGTGCAGACCTGGCTAACCCCCAAGTTACCCCAGCCGGACACCTTTTTAGCATCCATTTCCATCTCTGATATCCCTAGTTATCAAATAGTATAAATATATCCCTTACACTTTATCATTTTCACCCCCACTGCTTCAGATCCTCATTAGATGTTGCTATCATTTGCAGTGTTTCAGTGTTTGCATTATCTTTCTAACTGAACTGAAAACTTGTTATTTTAGCTAGACATTAGCCATTTCTCAGTCTTTATTTTGCTTGTTTGAAAAACAATATCTAAAGAAGTTGAATGATTTGCCCTCTTAGATCACACAGCTTTTTAATGGCTTTAGTGCTCACCAGTCATTGTAATACATACATATCTCCTTCCACGTGGAGAGATTGCCTTCCTATAAGTTTTGGTTAGAGGTAGGGCCCTCCCTTCCACAGCAGAAGCTGAAATGTTCAGTTAATTGCTCTCTCTGGCTCCAGACCTCAGAGCATAAACATGTGACCTCAATTCAACAACTGGATGACATCTTCTGGGACTATGAATCTAGAGAAAGTGATACAAAGAATTAAGAACAGTTTAGAACTGATTACAACAGCAGCCACAGTGAAGTACCCATGTGTGGCATCCAGTGCCAACAGCTTGAGTGGGTCAGTGTGGGGTCCAGTATCAACAGCCATAACATCCTAGCTGCTACTCCAAAAATATGATTTGGCCAAGCAGAAGCCTTAGGTTCCTAAGCATTTCTTAATCTGTGGTTTCTGCCAATTTTCCAGCTTTTCCTTCAATTCTGTGAGCTAAGCATTTCCTTCCAAAAATTTCTTTTCTGCTAAAAACCCAATAATTGTTTTCTCTTGTTTGCAACCAAGAACCTTGATTAATATAAGGTCAATACTGAATTAGCACATAGGTTCACTAATCCTAAAAACTTAATTCTTCTTTGTCATATGTAACTCACTGATTTGATAAAATATATTTACTTTAATTTTCTAAACACTGTCAGTGGTAGGACTTGCTGCCAGTAATTTCTTTTTAATTGTTTTTTATCCATTTATTTATGATATAAATTGAGTTACGATTACTAACATCAATTTCTTTTATAAATAGCTTATAGATTATAAGCAATATATGGACTTTTATGGGCAACATTAGTTTTGAAACACTGTAAATCTGTTTCATCCTACAGATGAGGACTGAGTTATAGGTCATTCATACAATTTGACAAGTAAAAATAGTGTTTAGAGGGAAATTAGAAAGATAGGAGATGAATATATGAGTAAAATATTTGTGACTTCAAAATATAAGAAAAGACTAGTGGAACCTTATGTAAAATATAAAATGTATCATACATGTATGCCTCAGAACTCCCAAATAGATATTTATTTTACGTAACTGAATAGTAGGCAATTTACCATGGAGGAGGACCAGGTAAATAATCAAAGGTCAAAATTGTTCATTTATTTACTTATATAATCATTTATTTATTCATCAATAAACAGTTCCAAATGACCAACAACATGTCATTGTTGGTTGTTATTCCTGCTTTGTTACCTATAAAAGTTTAATAGTGCCTATCATTCACATAGATTTATGCAATGACAATGCATTGGAGGGACTTTTAGCAAATAAAAAAAATTCAAAGCTATTTATTTGAAGCTGAAAGTAATATTTTATCTTTGAACTTCTATATCCCATGTAATGTAGACTTTTCTAAATCATAAATTCCTTTCTCTTAAATATGTTAAATTAATTTTCTGATGTAAGACATTACCAACAATTGGAAAGTTTAATCTGAACGATTAGGAAAAGATTTTGAACTAAAGAACTAGGGTAGAATATGCTTTCCTAGTAAGTATTGTTTGAAAATTGTAAAAATTCCATATGACATTTCATAAGTTAGCATTTATGAAACATAAGTTTTTATCATTGTATACATAATTTTATTCATATAAATAACCAATTCAGTATCATTTGCTCTGTTAGTAACTTGATTTAATCATACCAGTAGCCATTTTATTCAATATCAAATCACAGTCACACTTTTAATGTTATTAAACTTCTTTTCCTATTTTATTATGTCAGTGGAAAGAATAAGCTAAGACATATTAATACACAACTTTTCCTCCAACTTGTGTCAATAAATTTAAATGAAGGACTATTTTGGTAAGTCAAATGCTAGTTCATTGAAATATTAAAATGTTTTATTTTAGTTTCTATCAGAGGGTTATTGGCAAAACTGTTATATATTTGCATTGCTTATGAACACCACTTGCTCGTCTTGGTATAATCCACAGTAATTGATTCCACACTGAATGACTCTTATATTACTAATAATAAAAGCAAACTTTATATATGAAAATAGAAACCTCCATTATTTTATCAGAAGTGATGGCTGATGGTGTATAGAGGTCCCCAACCTCTCCCTCCACTCCAACACTGCTCTTTTTCTCATTTGAATGGCTTTAGGTTAGGCAATGTATGCTCTGGTTGTAGCCCTCAGCCCCACCATATTCTTTGGTCTCACATTTGTGTTTTATGTCTGGCCTTTAGGGGCACCTGAGTTTGAGAGCTGAGAGTTATTGCATAACAAGACTATAGTTAACTTATGTAGGGGAGTATGTAGAGGAGAAACAAAGTTATGTAGGAGTCTACTTCTGTCTTTAAGGAGTCACCAATCCAAAAAACAAACATACAAAAACTAGCATAGAATAAAAAACAGTGGTTCTTGCATTATTCCATATAGATACACATTTGGAAGGAAGACATTTGTACCAGTACTGGTGATTTACTATGCTACAGTTCTTTAGCAGCAGCAAGGTGAGTTCTCACCTTGCTCTAAATGAACTGTAATCAAAACCAAAGGGTTTGGGGAGATGAAGGAACGGAAAGACATGCGATCAGTTAGAAAATGCTCCTCAAGTGTTTCTGGGATGCCTCTTTCTTTTTCCTGTTTCTACCCTTTCCAACCCCTCCTCAGACCTCTGCCTGAGAATTGCCAATGCAGAAAGGGTTAAATGGAATCACAACGCACAGAGCTGGCCTACAAGGATAATGATGCTAGATCTCTTCTCTCTTCTCGGTGTGGTTTTGCACTGTGTCGACCTAGCGAAGATGAAAACTAAATTCCCCAGAATTCCCTTCTCCGGGTGGTAACGTGTTGGGCTGATGATAAAGAAATATACACAGTTTTTGGAAAACAGAGACACAGCATAACTCATCCCCTTCATAGGGTTTGTGCAGGGCCTCAGGGACCGCTGCATTTCACATTGTCTTTGATCTGATGGTTTACCTTACTGGCATGAGAAAGTAGCCAAACTGGTAGTTCACCCAAACTCACTCTTCTCTTCATCCCCTTCAGTGTCTGAGCCCTCAGCCAGGTACCTGAGCAGATCCCTGGTGAAGCGCTCTAGTTTTTTCTGCAGATGACCAATATCACTGAGGTTATACGAGGTAAGACACAGACATGGCTTCTATTCGTTTCAGGGGGTCTGAGTAGGTCCTCATGGGTTCTTGTTTGGTCTCATCAGTCCCAGTTTATCCTCATAGGTCCAAGCTTGTCCTTGCTTTGTTTCTCCTTTCCACCCAGTTGCCGAGAGCACCTACGATGCCTTCATACCCTCCACCAGAAGCAGAGGTAACAGCTTTCCACAGAACTTCTTTACCAGCTCCTCTTCATGATCCTTAATTAGCATTTTCTTTTCTGATCCTTCAATCACCCCTTTTCAGATCTTTATTTCCCCAGTGTTTCCTACAACTGCATAGGTTTAATCTTAATAATAAATCCCTTAGTCTAAATCACTCATTGTGGTTCTTCTGTTTTTCTACTCAAATTCTGATATAATTATATATTTTTTTTTTACAAGAAAGCTTTCAATATCTCCTCAAATCCCGTGCAACTAACCAAAGTGCTATTCCCAAAGATATTCCTTTAGAGGGAAAAATAAGGGACATGTTAGACACTGAGACACCTGAAACCATTATGATCCCAACAGGGACAACTGCCCAACTCAGATGCAATTCCTCTGTGTACCTCACTCCAGCCTTGGTGCTTCCCTCTCTATAGGTAGTATCATGCTGGTTCTGTGCTGCCAGTGATCCATATTTTAAAGACAATTTAACCGTGGTAAGGCAACTGATAAGCTACTCCTGATAGTACCCTCTGTATCCAGCACTCTCTGGCACTCTGTATATATTTAATAAATGTTTATGGAATGAATGAAGGAATGAAGAATAAATAGGAATGAAAAATAAATAAATGCTGAAGACACCTGCATAGGCACCTGGCCCAGGACTCAGACACTGAAGGGGATGAAGAGAAGAGTGAGTTTGGGTGAACTACCAGTTTGGCTACTTTCTCAAGCCAGTAAGGTAAACCATCAGATCAAAGACAATGTGAAATGCAGCGGTCCCTGAGGCCCTGCACAAACCCTATGAAGGGGATGAGTTATGCTGTGTCTCTGTTTTCCAAAAACTGTGTACATTTCTTTATGACCAACCCAACACAATACCACATGGAGAAGGGAATTCTGGGGAATTTAGTTTTCATCTTTGCTAGGTCGACACAGCACACCCACTGAACAGTCGACATAATAATATTGGCTACTATTTATTGATTTTTCTACTGTATATCAGGCACAAGAATTGTTCGGTTTTGAAATACAACAATCTGGAAAAAAGAATTATTATTGGAATTTTAACAATAAGGAAACAGAGATTCAGCATCTTGCTCAAAGTCACACAACTCATATGTATGAGAGTAAACTTGAGAATAAACTTGTGTTTGTCTCACCCCCTCTTCGGGGGCTTGTTCCGCTACGTGAGGCTGCCTGTCAAAAGGACATTATCTCTAGTGAAGGCTCACACAGACACTCACCAGTCCCCCTCTGGAGTGTTCTCCTCCCAGTATAGGTTTTAGTATTTTTCTTTGTTTATTTGGTTGATTCTTCTCAAAGTGTTTTGCAGAATTAGAATTCCCTCTGCCTCCAACTTTTGATTCCTGCTTCCCCCTAGTTTTGCCTTTTGTGCATGACTCAGCCTGACCTGCATCTGTTTTCCATTTTAAACCTGGATAAGAATTACATCACTGGATTTTTTTTAAAAAATCCAGCCTATGGCTTTACAGATGAGTTATGTCTGGATTTCTTCTGTGATGTGAATGACATGTGACTAGATTCTCTGCAACTCTTGACGCAGCCACCTCATCCCCCATAGCAGCGAGTTCAGCTCTGTTGTCCCAGTTTCCTCTCTGCCCAATTTCTTCTAATGCCTCCCTAGGGAATGTACTTGGGCCACTTGCCAAATTCCTGGCTGTCTGTGGCCCTGACCTAGGTGCCTGCTGCCTCATTCCTAGCACAGCCACAGGCTTGTATATTGGAGTGCTGGAACAAATCGCACGTGGCTGGAATACCAAATGGGTATTTCTGATGGCACATTTTCATAAAAGGTGGCAAATGGAGTTTATCACATGTGAAACTAATTTTACTCAGATCAAAGGCACACATCATTATTTCATATGTATTTTCAAACCATCATAAATACAATTTTCCTCAGACTCAGTGGCATAATAGGAATTCAAGATTTTCTAATAGTAGTGCTTACACTAGGACCCAAATCATCTCATTCTTACTAGAGAAGAGAAAATGCTAATCCAACTCAAGAAACACTGATTCTTAAAATGGCAAAGTACTAGCATTTCATAGTTTTTGTTTTTTGTTTTATATTTATTTTCTGTATATGAATAGTTGTCGAATATAAGGTAATATGTTAGTCCTGATTCATTGCTAGAAAAAGCAGTTTGGGAACCTGACTCCCTGAAGAACACAGTGAGAATTATCCAATTTTATTGTCCTCTACAGATTCATAGAATCGTTGGTTTGAGAAAACCATGGCAATGAATCTAATTCATCCCCACACTCAATGCCTGCAGGCATATCGCATACCTCCCTAGAGAGATCAAAATGTATTCTATTTTTAAAAATTTCCAAAAATCCCACAACCTCACTCAATAAATCCTTCCAATGTGCAATTACTTTCCACACTAGGAAACATTTCTTTATATCCCACTAAAATTTCTTACTTGTCTTATCTTTGTCCCCTCTGCTTCCTCTTTTCTTACTTGTAGTCAAGATTAAGAATGAATGCTTACCTATTCCTTATTTATTATCCTTCAATTTTCATTGGAATGAATAACTCATTAGAACTTTCTTGAACTTTTCAGTGTCTCTCACTAGGAAGAAAGTTCTTGAATACTTTAATGTCTTTTACAAGGAGGAAGTTTTTAAGTTGATACATCTCTTATAAGATTGAAAAGAACATTTATTGGGTTAATACAGAATGTTCACATTTATTGCTCAGCACAAGTGCTTGCCTGAGAGGTTCTCAGACAATATTTCTTGATGGCTGACAAAGGTCTGGGGTTTCAAAATTCTAGCATTAGCTGCAACAAGTAATCTCTAAAAAAGTTCAAACAATATTCAAGTAACACTCTTGTGTGCCATAGCAGGAGATGAACACGCTATTTTTAAATGTACTTAATTTTCATTAATTTAAATCTTAATAGCCACATGTGGCTAGTGGCTATAGGATGGCACAGTGTAGATGTGGTAGGTATACCTGTAAAACCATTAATATTTAGTAGACATGTTATTTGGAAATTATTAAATTTTAGAAAATTGAGGACTTTATTTTCCTCTTACAGTATAACTTGTTACTGCAGAACTTAATTCAGATTCTAAAAGGGTCAGTTTATTATATAAAAACTAGGAGAGTATGATTTTTTTAGTGAAATGAGTGTTGTCAAATTGATTAGACAAAATATGAAAATGTATTATACAAGTATGATTACTAGATGACTGAAATGCTTCTATTTTAAATGAAAATAAGAGCAAGCATTCCTGGGGATAGTTAAAGATATTAAAACTTTAATATTAAACCTATATATAAAATAAGTATATTATTGTATGAACAGAATAAATGTTTCTTTACTTTCCTATAATGAATTTATATTGGAATCTACAAGTAAATCATTAATCCTTCATTCTATTCACTTCACACGGGTATATGGTTAATTTAACAAATGTGATTTATGCTGATTCAGTAGAAACCCACAGGACGATAGCATTAAATTATGGAAATTTTTGTCTGGGTTTGTTTGCCATTTTAAAACCATGTCTCAAAATAATTTAAGTATCATATAGTTCAGAGCACCCTGCAACCTCTTCTCCCACCCCTTCCCAAAGGAAATAAAATTAGGGTTATATACTGTGAAATAATGGGAAGAAATAATATTTTCTTTAATTCAAATTTAATAAAATTTATTAATATGGTTAAATAGTGTGTGTGCAGGTATATATACCTTTTCATGTTTTGATTACCAGGTTCTATTTATATCATTCATGTATATAGATAGACAGGTATGTATGTATATATATATATAGATATATACACATTTGCCAGCAGTCTAATTATCTAGTACTTTTTTGTCTGATGCTTAAACTAATCCAACACACCCACACATGCATGCACGTGCGCGCACACACACACACACACACACACACGTCTGGATCCCTCTAACTGTGTCCTCTCCAATAAAATACTATAAAAAACTACTTTACATATAGCTCTTGTATTAATAATACCACTCTCTTACCTAAAGAATCTCTACAAGGTTCTTACATTTTTGTCATCCAAATCTAGGACGTTAAATCAAAAACCTATTAAGTAAATCATTAATCAATATTCTTATTTCTATCTAAGCAATGTTCAATTCCTCATTAACACAGTTTCACCAGTGCAGCCAAGCCATTCTTCTTGCATGTCCACTTCAGGAGTGCCTTATTTTCTCCACATTTTTCTCAGTCTGCAATATCATATCAGTATGCTAGGCTTCACATATCCATCATTTCTTTCAAGACTCTGCCTGCTCAAAATCATTCTCATCATTTACTAATCCATCATTCACTAATCTCTTTTGTCATCTTTTACTAATCAATCCTACCTTGTAGTTTCCTGATCTGAAACCTCACAGCAATACGCAACGTCATTTCATGTATTCATAGTAGGCCTTTGTATTATTTTAGGGCACATTTTAGGCGCATGCGCGCACGCACACACACACACACACACACACACACACACACACACACACACAGAGACAATTTTATTTTTCTGCCTAAAAGCTAAGATTCTGGGGAACTCTCCAAATTCCACTATTAAGTCCTGTTTCCAAATGTTTCATCTTTGCTTTATAAATTCATAAAATTACCATTTCTTACCTGAATTGAATTGTTAATGGGGGGGGGTTAAGAAATTTTAAGACAATGACTTGGTATGCCAGTATCTTCACTAAAAAATTCAAAACTAAAAACAATTAGTAAAATAAGACTCATTATTTTAGTTTATTCATCAACAACTATTTCTATTTTCTACTTGACATTGTTTGACTTGGTAAAATAATTCTAATTTACCTTAAATGTAGAAGGCAATTTGAATGGCTACTATGAATACTACTGTTTTCTTCAAAATAATTTTTCCTTCTCTTATTAGGCTGTCCATTGGATGGAAATCATAAAGAAAAATATGTATTTCCTTCATGTAGCAGAGAAAAAAAGTAAAACATATAAACTTTAATGAAATCAATGTTTACCAATTAAATTTTTTCCTCAGATAAATCAGTTAACTATTTTCAAGATTAACTACTTTTAACTTGATTTTTAATGGGAAAATAGCCATCAGCAAAGAAAAAAAAATTGAAATTTAAAGTAGAAAGAATAATAAAAAAGTTAAAGTCTGGCTAGTTCAGTATAGAAAGGATGGTAAACTATAGAAACCAATGATTTAAAAGAAAACATATTAAAATGATGAGGCACTTTTTAGAGTATCAAAAATATAAACTATGTATTTTGTTAAAAGTCTTGAAAAGACATTAAAAAGCCGGTTTTTGACTCACTTTGAAATCACTATATTTGCCTAGTGCCTAAGGTACTGGGCAAGATTTCCCAAGGAAACTTTAACATTACAATTAGTGTTATCCTAGATAGAATTCATTAAACTCTTTACAGCTTAACACATAATGAGAAATTAGTGCAGGATAACCTTTAATTTAACTTTGTAGGGAATGTCTGTACTAGCTGTAGGCAGTTTGTGGCAATCTATGAGGTGCCACTCAAAATCAAGGAAATCAATCTCTCTTCACCTTTAGTTGGTCTTATATTTCTACTCTGATCTATAGGGTGTCAATTATACTTTTCCTCCTGGAAATGTGCCTGTTACAATGATTGGGGGCATCACTGGCATTGGTTAGTGGGGTCCACAGAGTACCTTTCTCCAATGTGAGGAACAAAAGTGAATAAGTGAATATCAAAGCATTGTTCTGCATTTCACACTACTTTTCCATGTGCACCAGGATTGCAACTAAAATATTGATCAGGAAATACTATTGTTTGTTGTATTCAGAATGTTACCAAGAGTTGTTTAATATTTCAGAAAAGGTGATGACAACTGCACTCATTCTGTTTGTGGCACCAGTACAGCAAACCTATATCAGTCTCCATCAGCGCTGCTAGGTTTGCTGTGATTCCATATATTGCTGCAAACACTACATACCCCACTATTCTATATAGTTGCAAGCATCTGATTACATCAATTTGAATCTGACTCAAATATTTACACATTATTTTGTTTTATAACAAATAGAGCATTATTTTTTTTCTTGTTAGGTTATATGTGTAGGTAAATTATACCATCTATGTATTTCATTTCATATTACTAAACAAGGGTTGGTGTCTAATAGAATTGAAAAACACTGTTTAACCCAACTGTGATGATTCCTTTCTCCTTTTCCAAACACTCAACATCCTTTGCAGTTAGGGGAGACCATGGCTGGGTAGACATACAAGGAGGTCTTCTGGAGTCTTGGTAGTAAGTATTTGCTTATTATAAAAGGGAAAAGAATAGGAAGAGAGCTTGTTAAGACTTTCCCCTTCCTTCCTCCTGCCTTCAATGAGAACATGATGTCTGCTGCAACCATTTTGTAGCAATTAGGCAACAAGCATGGAATAAAAGCACAAAACATCAGTGAACCAGCGGACCACCCTAAAACTACTCTCTTGGTCTTCTTGATATGTGGGGGGCAGGAGAATTTGTATGGTTTAAACTACTATCACTATTTGGATTTGATACGACCTAAATCAATAGCAACTGATAGAAAACTGAATTTAATATCTTACCTTCAAACCTGGTTATAGTCCTATGTTCCATACTACCATTTTACTACCAAGTTATTAATGCCAATAACTTTAGAGTCACTTTCTCACTACCCCTCCAAACCCAACTTCTAATCAGTCTCTATGTACTGTCAATTTGACCTCATATATATGAAGAAATCCATCTACATTTCTCATTTTCCACTTCCACCATCATAAGCCAAGTGACCATCACATTTTCTGTTATTGCTTCCTGATTGGCCTCACTGAGTCTCCTTCACTCTCTACACCATATTCTCCACCCATAATATACTCACCATTTTCAAATACAAATTTGGTCATATTGGTGATCACAGAAAAAGACTGATTTCCTCTTTCTCCATAACAAATTTCTAAATCCTTAACCTGGTGCATAACATCAATCCCATGGTCTATGTATGAGCCATGCTGTTTCCTTGCCTGAAAAACTCATCTCTGTTTTCTTCCCACTGTCATGCCCACCCCACCACCCCACACACAAACTCACTTTCACTTCCCTGGGAAAGCCTTTCCTAACCCGGCACTTAGCCACTCTCACTCCACTGTTTTTCCTTCAAAATTAGTTTTTAAAAAAAATTCTTAGGTTAGTGCTGCAGTAAACTAAGCAATATGAGGGCAGTAGATGAGGCATATTTATCATTATAGTCCTAGTTTACTGCACAGAGAGCCCTTGTTTCACACTAAGTACTTGACACTGGTAGAAAGAATGAAGGAATGAACATTTATTTAAATCCCCCTTGTTCTGATTCTAGATATAACAAGTGACTTTCCTAGGATAAAATTTGGCTCTCTATGTAGGTCTTCCTCATCAAAGAAATAAACTAGGCATATCAGACAAAGAGGCTATGTCCTCTCAAAAGCTGTATTTTCCAATATAAATTACTACTGTGATTTTATACACTGGCCGTATATTTGTGATGAGGATAAGATGGAAGCACTCTTAGCTGCTGACAAAAATCAACATTCATTGAAAAGCTTAGGGCTTTTCCCTGCAAGGTGGTAAATTTACTTAAGTTGAGCTATCTTGTGAGGTCCTATTGGTATGGCTTTTCAAAAGAAGCATTAACCAAAAGTAAATTGAAACCTTAAGTTGTCAGTGTGATAAAGACAAAAATGCCAAAGTATAGACACAAGCTATTGGCTCCCCCCAGCTTCTAAGGAAGACTCTTCCTTTGGTCAGTTTGGCTCCAAGGACTCTATTGTACTCATTTAGGAACTTAAAGTAGGAAAAATTAGAAGCATCCTTGAGAATCTAAATTGATTTACATAAGAATGAATCATAGTATGCCACAGAAAACGAAAAGTTCAGAATATGGGAAAAGGGAGCCAAACTGGAATGAGAAAGTACTGGAAGGAGAGCTTGTATTTTGAAAAAGAGGCGAGGAGAAATTAGGCAAGCTTGGGTGTAGAGAGCTGTCTTGATTAAGCTGACTCTGGAAAGAAAGGGAAGCTGGAAATTTCTTAGGTTTGCTCAGTGTACGGTATGCAATCCCAATCCCACCGCTCATCAAAAGCATTCAGCAAAAACTCGTAAGTGCTGTCCAGAGTTGGTTTTATATTTTATTTTAAGAGGGAATCATGCTGAGATGGGTCTTAGGGAAGAAGTGTTGTATCCCCGGGTTGGGTTACAAATTTGCAGCATAAATTTAGTTCAAGTGCCTTCTAGTAACTAGAAACTTCTAGCAAACTGTTTTTAATCAAGGTTGTTTTCACTGAGTTGAGTCAAAGGTGAAATTATTATTATGTAAATGATAACCCTTAACATTGCTCTGGGAATTTTTTCAGGTAGCTATAATAAACTCTCTTTTAAAGGGCCACATGAAAAATTTGGTTTTAAAAAATGGCAATTTCTTTAGGCATGCAAATAAAGACCTACACAAAAGCACTTCGTCATAGCTAGTCATTGACAATAACTCTGGACTTTCAAAAAATATCCTAGGATATTTAATGACAAGTATATCTGTGTTTTAAAATCAATAATCTCAAAATTTACTCAAAATAATTATTTTGTTGTGTAATAGCTTTCAAAGAGGAACAAAGACATTATGGCACTTTATCAAATATGAATGAAATATTTGTATTTCATTTTAGAGGACTTTATATTAAAAAAAATTCAGTACTGTTAACCTTGCTTAGAGGAACAACTCTCAGTCTTCTAACAGACGGTCACAAACCAACCCTTTTTTAGGTGGTTGACATGTTTTTTGTAAGTTAGAAAGGCAGTCAATGTTCAGTCTTACACCTTGTAACACATCTCAGCATGCCCTGCAACCAAGGAACAATTCATACTTTCTGTGTGACTCATTGATGAATTGCAAATTTGCATTTCTAAAAGTAGAAATTTGATGAAAATTTCAAGCTACAGGGAAATTATAAACATTGTCACAGCTGGAAGCTATTCAAGTGAAGGGATGGATTTTATGACTTTGCATGTTATACGCCCGTGATCGGAAAAAGGTGTAAAAGAAGAGATGCTTTGGGAATACTGCTGTGTAGGTGGTCTGTGGGAGACACAAAAATGAATAAAACACAATTTCTGTCCCATGGGAGCATAAAAGCTAGTAGGAGATGGAATACATACACATATAATCAAGACAGTACAGTAAATGACTCAATGGAGTAGGCAAAGTGATGACAGTAAAAACAATGGAAGCTCTGTGAAGGCCTGGAATTTGGTCTTTGTATTCCCCAGCACCTAGACGACAGTCTGGCACATAGTAGGTGCTCAATTAAACATTTACTGAATCAATGACAGTTCCATAAGGACTGCACCTATATGTGTTAATGTGAGTCTGCTTGTGAAATTATTTGTAATTATAGATCCTAAAAGGCTAGAATGACTTTAAGCAGCATGGCAGCATGAACACTTTCAAGTCCCCAGGTGCCCTGGCAAAGTCTGGGGATGGTCCAACAGGGGGATTAGGCGATCAGCACCTTACTTAGCTTGGGTGTCTATGAAACAGTTTATTCAAATAAAGTATTTTCCTGCTAAAAAGAGTCTACAATATTTTTTGCAGAGTAGAAAAGTCATAGGTTTTACAGTCAGAGCTAAATGTTTAAGTGCTAGCTCTGCTGTCTACCAGGTGGCCAACATGGGAAAATGGTTTTACCTTTCCAAGCCTGCATTTTATTATCTGCAAAATGAAGATGAAAATATCTATCTCATAGTGTCGTAATGAGAAATAAATAAGCACTGAATAACAGCAAATTACTTATTATACAGTTTGCATTTGATGCATATAAGTTCCCTTTCCATTTCACTGGCAGTTTTTTAAAAGCAGCCTCATTCCAGATGTAGTACAATTACCCAGTCTTGATCACCTGCTAGTTGCATGGCTATAGGGAAATTATTTAAGTTATCTGACCCTCAGTTTCTTCATTTGTGAAATGGGAATACAAGTGGTACGCACCCACAGGAAACTACAAAAGCATACCAAATGGCCTTCAAATATCTTAATTTTATTTGAAACCTGTGTATTGGTATTTTTAAAAAATTATTTCCTCCCAGTATTTTTAATTTCTGTATCTGCTGCTTATTAGTTTTCATTATTAATTTCATATTACTCATTAACCCTGGTACAATGTATACAAATGAGGTGAATAAAAAAAAAAATAATAGTGACTTGTTGAAAGGGCCTCAGTTTTTGAGAGGTTCTAAATTACCTGAGTATAATAAGCAGAAAACTAACCAGGTAAAAACCAGAACATGGGGAATTTTCTCCTCTGGACTCAGCACTGGATTTACATTACTAGCACTCGAATAGGAAATTGAGGGGAAAAATCTTTTTTAATATCTCTACTAAAAAAGCAAGAATTAAATTAAAAAGATATTGATGGATAAAACTTTCTTAATGAGATAGCTCTCCAGATTCAACTTGCTTTGAGGTCAAAGGAGCAACCTTCTCTGCGGTTTCCCCTCTGCTGTAGGGTAAGAGTCAGGCTTATATATATATATATCTCTATCTAAAAATTAACAATTATTGCATGCTGTGAAATTAAGTTCTCCAGGTCACCTTGCAGACTCTCACTCCCATCCCATTCAGTCTCCATGAGCATAAATTATTTTTTCTTCTTAAATAAATTGCAAGTGTAAACAATGTATTAAAAATGTCAAAGGTTTTTATTATTGTAAATATGTAAGCACAATGTGTATTTCTAGAAACTTTGCAGTCTATATTCCCTTTAATAAAGTTGCAGAGCACCCATAGTATACCACTGATAGCACCCCCAAAAGTGACTAATTTTAAGGGAACTAATCAGGTCAAATGAAAAGAAGCTGCTAACAGAAAAAAATAACAGTTTGGGAGACTATCAGAGATAACTGCCCAAAGATAAAATGGGCTATAATCAAGAGTATCTAGTAGGCCACATTGTAGAGATATCATAGAGGCAAGGCAATTACCAGCTGGCCAGCAATGTAGTAGAAGGAAATTCATGTAGCCCTGAGAGCCGGTACCCTCTATACCACGAGATTCTGTAAATTCTATTTAAAATTAAAAAATAATTGACCACCTTTAAATGGATACTTAAATACAAAATTCACACTTTAATCACATTAAGAAATATCCTGGGGAACAAACCATCAGTATAAGTATATAATATCATGATCAGTTTTAGAAAAGGGATATGGGGCAATGAATTCTGATTTTTTAAGTTTCCTTAGTCATTGATCAATTTATAACATTCTTAAAACAGAATAACTAATCAGATTCGAGGTGACATTAAAGTATTATTCAGTATTGAACTAGTTTTAATTGTTCATCATAAATATTTTACTTTAATGTAACATTGTGTGATATCTAAAGTTCAAAGAAATAGTAATGAAGATCAAACAAAAGGGAAGAAATCATTTATCATTATTATTTTTGGTAGTTTGTTTTGCTATTAACTACATGCTTCCAAAAAACATTGCCATACCACAACCCCCTCACTTTATCCTTACACACAAGGCAGTCCCAAGTATGTCCCTAACAGAAGTCCTTAGACTTCATTTCTACTCTAAAATAATTCTATTTTACCACTGAACAAAGACAGCTGAAAAAGCTCTTCTGAGCATAGAAAACAACTCTTCCATAGATCTCTCTCCTTCAAATACTACTGCAAATCTTCCCTTCTAATTATAGCATTTTAGTCTACACAAAACTACTTGCCCCTAATTACACTTAGCCATTTTCCACTGGAGAGTTTTATTTGTGTTTTGCTTATTTGACAGCATTGTCCCAATAATAATGACAAGCAGCCACTTGTCATTGTAAATGGGGAGCATTCTGATTAATATGCCTTTGTGAAGTTTACTAGTACCCTGGTTCTGAAGCAATATATCCATGGCTTGTTTTTTCTTACTTGTTTACTTACTTGCTTGCTTGTTTGTGTATGATGTATTTATTTCATCTTTGGGGACCACAAGCAGACCACGATAGTACTGGGTCAACCAGGGACAATATAGATTTCAAAAGAACATTATAAAAACAAGAAAAATAAATGCAAAACTTGAATTCATAGGCAAATATTAAGAAACAATTTCTTCATTTTATAAAAAATAGTTGAAAAATAGCATTCAAGAGCAACTACTTATGCATAGTTTTGCAGTATAGCAATTCTTTATTAGATTTCACATTGGAACCTGATCTGCATTTAGAATCATTGTGAACTGGTTGACTGGAGAAGATATTGGAAGAGGCAGGATGGTGGGGAGGATGAAATTATAAGGCTAGACAACTGTGGTGGACATAGGTCATACATGGGGTTACCCTTTAGTACTTGAATAACTTTCAAAATATGACTTCTACCTTTCCACTTTAGAAGCCAGAATTGAAATTACCAGATTCCTTTGCAGTTGTGATGTTGGCATGTGGCCCAGGCTCCAGTAATCAAACGTAAAAATCAAGAGATACTTGCATTCAAGTGAGTGTAAGGTAAAGAAGAAGCTTCTACTTCTGTTGACAGTGTAGGGGTTCTACAATGGTGTATGGATATTCTTGGTGAAACAGCAGAGACAATAATGATCCAAATGACACAAGGTCAAATTCTGGGCTCAGACCTAACCGCACTTAGATGGTGGGTGATTCCTGCATCTCATTGCATGGTAGCCACTGGGCTAATATTCATCTAACGCCAACCATGTGACATGCCTCTAAGCACATCTCCTGAAGACTTAGCCTGGTTTTTCAGAACTCCCACCAATATGTATCTACCAAATATCTTGTAATAACACCTTTGATGTTTAGAGTCTGCATCTGTTGACTGCAATTAAGAACAATGACAGATACTGACTGGGTACAAGTTGGGGGGGCAGAGAAAATACCAAGGCAAACTTGAGAATTTGAAGCTCAGGTAACTATACAAGGTTGACCTACTAACCAAATATGTCCAGTGTGGTGGGAAAGGTGCAGCAACAGCAATTTGGGGGGACTTATTGTACCCCAAATTATGTGAAAGACTGATGCAGGTTTGGATTTCAACTTTTCCACTTGTTTAATTTCTTAAACTGTAATACATAATGTTATTGTGAGAAAAAGATGTAATCTATGAAAAGTGCTTAACAAAGTTCTCACTACAGGTTGTTGTATTGACAAAAATGGGCCAACAGCATACTTCTGGATGAATCATCTAATTTGTGGACCTAGTCCTGGAGAGAAACAGGTGGTAAGTACTAAATAGAGTACCTGGAATCCTAGCCAAATAAAACAGGTTTTAGATTCTGGTTCTAGTTCTAGGTGTAGTCTCAAAATGTGATAAAACTTAGGTAAGGCAAACCCATGGAAAGCCAAGAAAAAAAAGGCCTCTGAATGGTTGCCCCCTGGACCTGTGAGTAGCCAGAAATTAATCTCAAGCACAGTGATACTAAGCCTCAGGTAGCAAACCTAAACTGGTGGTCTTAGGCTGCTCTTCCTTACCCAGCCTGTGTCAGAAATGCCTGAAGAACTTAGCCTGCAGGTGAGGACAATTCTAACCACAGGTGAGTGAACAAGGAGTATCAAAACTTTCCATGCATCTTATGTTAATTTACACACATATACCACACATACATATCTCACAATCCTATTCCCTCATAATTTTCTATCATAGTCTTGGAACCTACAAACAAGTTGGTTCTAATTAAATATTTATAAGATTGGATTAAATATTTGGATTGATTACCTTTTGAGAGTCTGCTGGAACATGGTTATCTTGTTATTTTGAACTCCAGAAAAATGTTGAGGTCAATAAAACAGTAATAGTTCCTGGTAGTATGATTGCCCATCATTGTGCAACGATTTGATCAGTTCTACACAGATTCTTCTATACATTGAATGGCCAACTGGCTGGGTAAAATAACTCTCTTTGTAGAGCAATGCTTATGGCAATAGAGCTACAAAATAGCCTGGGAGGAATGAATATCAGTGGGACACTCAAGAAGTTTTGCAAGGTGAACTGAAATGGAAGAACAGTAAGCAAAGGATACAGGAAAAAATGCATGGGAGACAACTTCAAGCTCAGTCTTCACTCAAACAGCAAACTTTATCTCTAGAAAAACTGTACCCTTTGATAGTAAAGCCTCGCATGAAGATACCAAATGGTAAGTTTTACCTCAGAAGTAATTTTGGCAACAGAGCTGTTAAATTTAATTAAATTTGGCCTAAAACTGACTCCACACCTAGCCAACTGCAACCTTACTTAGTAGGTAAACAAACTGTAACCTAACCTGAGAGTATATTCTTACAACAAATAGCTGAGTCTCGGCCAATTGCATCAGCCAAGCTTTGGCCAATCACAGGCTAACAACTGATCAGACTATGTCCACACAAGGCAAATGCTTCATCTCCCCATACTCAAAAAAGGGAAATTCCCAGTTTTCACCAATCAAGCTGTTTCTGTATGTCATTTCATTTTTCTGTCTATAAATACAGCCTACTGGGAGGAGCTTTCTCAACCTCTGCTGGTTCAGTGTGCTACCTGATTCATGCTCAAATAGCAAGCTTTGCTAAATTCAAATTGCCTAAAAATTTTCTTTTCACAAAGCCTAAGAGGCAAAGGTGCAGACATAAAACCTCTGGAAACAGAAGCTAGAGTTGTTAATTCCAGTCACAGCCAAACTGTTCAAATAATTAGAGGACTAAAATATCCAGATGCAATTTATGCATACTTTATTTTGTCTGTTCAGAAAATAGACATTAGGGACCTATGTCCTTGCCTAGATTAGAACCAAGGTGAACTGATAGACAAAAATTAGTTTTGGAGAAAAGAAAAAGAGTGTATTCGATCAAAACTAAATAGGAAGATAGTCTAACTAATCAAGAATAACAGGATATTAACCTTAGAGAGGATAGATTAGGAAGGATGCTCTGAAGCCCAGAGGAAGTAGAAGCATATAGAAAAGGAAGCCACCAATGCTTAGGGGAGAAAGGAGAAACCTTAACATAACTGAAGTTTGAGATACCATGGAGATGATGTGGACAGGATGGTTGGGAACAGCAGAGTATAGAATCTGGACGAGGAAAATGAAGAAGTGCAAAATAAATGGAAAGCACAGGATAGCAAAGCAAAAAAGTCAAGAGCTTAGAGTTCTTAATAATAACAAGATGGGGTGGGTGCTAAAAATACTACACTGTTAAATGCACTTATTCCTTACAAATATTTTATAAATGTCAACTTAGAAGTTCTATTTGTGTACAGTTGTATGCATTCTGACATGTTTACTTTCAAGCTATGGATTATATTAATTTTCAGTTCCCCATTAAAATCAATATTTTGTCATAAAAAATTCATAGGCCTGAAAGGAACATTAGAAACCTTCATTTATCAATTTCTCCTACAAGAATAACCAACCATTCATTCATGCAATACATATGTATTTAATCCCTACTATAAATACAAATATACTCTCATAAAATACAGGAACCATTTATACCCCAAAAATTAATATGGTAATAAAGTTATGCTTTAAAGAAAGGCAAGCCTGTCAGCTAATCTCTGGCACCATTAATAGAAGTATCTGAGGCTGCATAGTCATCTGAATGTGACAAATCTGGTAAGATGTTGGTCATTAATTAGTTTAAATATTTTTAAAAATTCAGCAATGGAATATTTTATTACTGGCAGTCACTGAACACTTCCTATGTAGCCAGGCCCCTCACCAAAGGTTGTGCCTACAAAGGAAGATAAAAATAAAAACAACTGCCCTTCACAAACTCACAGTCCAGTGTGGAAACATACAAACAAGCAAACCACTGCATTCCGAGTAATTATGGATAGGAGAAATAACAGAAACGCACAGAAGTTGTAATAATGGCCTCAAATAGGTATATTAATGAGGACCAGAGGATTGAGTAAAGCCTCCACAGAGGGGAAGAGCAGGCACAGGTATCGTAGCAATAGACAACTTGGAAAACATCTGTATAGTCCATGGTACCTAAACTTTTCCATAGCATGTATCATGATTATAATTATTTGGTTACTGTCTGTGATCTTCACAAGCCTCTGTAAAGCTACCCAAGAGTAGGATGAGGCCTTTCTCGTTCTCTAATATTTAACACCAAAATCTAGCACAGTGCCTGGTTCCTTCTGGGTTCTCAGTTTACATTAGCAGATAAATGAATGAATGTGCTTCCATATATTAGAACACGAAGAAGGGCAGGTAGAGAGAAGTGAAGATGAGAGGGAAATCTTCATGGGTCTTTTTAAAGGTGGGTTAGTCGCGTTCTATAAGAGCTTAGATTTTACTTTGATGGTGATATCATTTCAACCAATTAAATTCATTAACTACTTAGAGAAGACACATGTATCCAAAAATAACAGTGGGGTAAGTGTAAAGTGTGTATGAATTGAACAGGAAGAGACTCAGGTAGACACTTCTCAGTAGAGAAATTATGATGGCATTTTATTTCCCTTCCATGATGAAGTATTTCCAAACTGCCTTTGTGAGAAGAGGATAATATTTTCTGAAAAGCAAGGAGATACCATTGGGCTACAATCTCTCTAGTACCATCTTCCTGTGTAACATTATACAGGCTGCTCTACTTGGTGGCTTTCCAAGGCCCAGTATACCCCACAAACATGTTGTGTTTATCTCTCTAATAACTGAGGATATGGAGAAAAGGAAACTCTTGCCACTATTGGTGGGAATGTAAATGAACACAGCTTTATAGAAAAGTGTGTGAAGGTTCCTCAAAAAACTAAAATGAGAATTATCATATGATCCAGAAATCTCACTTTTGGTTATATATCCTAAGGACTTAAAACCAGTATGTCAAAGAGATACCTGTACTTTGATGTTCACTGTGGCATTATTCGCAATAGCCAAGATATGGAATCAACCGAAGTGTTCATCAGTGGATGAATGGATAAAGAAAATTTGGCGTACATACACAATGGAATATTATTCAGCCTTTAAAAAGAAGGAAATCTTATCATTTATGACAACATGGATACACCTGGAAGACATTATGTTAATTAAAACAAGCCAGGCACAGAAAGACAAATACCACATTATCTCACTCAAATGTGGAATCTAAGAAAGTTGAACTCATGGAAAAAGAGGGTAGGTTGGTGGCTACCAGGAGCTGGGGGTCAGGGCTGGGGAAATGTTGGTCAAAGGATGGAAAGTTGCAGGTAGGTGAATTAACAATGAGTAGTTAAGGTGATGGGCATGTATAAGTTTGATTTAATTATTCCATACTGAATACCTAAATCATAACATCACTGTGTACCCCATAATTACATACAATTATAATTTGTCAAAAAATACAATTAAATTTTAAAAAAAGAAAACAATGCCCTCATAAGAAAGAAAGTAAACATAATGAGGCGAGTGTTGCTCTGGTCAAACTACAAGCAGGCTAGTGTCACCATGTTATTCTTTCACTCATGTCACTGTCTGGGCCCTGAGAGTACTTAAGTGTGTTACCCTACTTTAAATAAATTAATTTTTTTTAAAAAAAGAAAGAATAACTAAATTATAGAATTTGAAAGTATGATAACAGAGCATTTCTAAGAATAGTAGAGTTTTATACCTTTTGTGTAATAAAAAATATCTTGATCAACTGTAAGAATTATAATCATTTATTAATAAATTAATCTGCATTATACTCAATCATATTCTCCTCTGTGATATCATGGTTGCAATGGCTGTAAAATATCAACTAAAGAGGAAACAAATCCCATTTCAAAGTCCCCACCCCCTGTGGCAAATACCTTTATAAAAAATGAAATTTCAGTGGCACAAGATTGCATTCTTAATGATAATTGTAAACCTTAAGAAGTCCTAGCCATTTTAATGTAAAACTGGACAAGTTGGGGATTTTTCTAAGCACAATCAGTAAACTAATTGCCACATCTCAGTGTAGGTCACACACAATGACCTTTATATTTGTATATAAGTTGTTTCTGTTTTGTTTTCAATTGTTAAAAAAAAATAAGATTGTGGTTAGCTTTCTGTTTATGA
The DNA here is from genome assembly GCA_963574695.1 of Propithecus perrieri. NCBI lineage: Eukaryota > Metazoa > Chordata > Mammalia > Primates > Indriidae > Propithecus > Propithecus perrieri. The sequence continues at coordinate 112,015 of CAUYRB010036203.1, forward strand.
GTGCTTCTTCAAGAGAGGGAGAATTTAAAGAAGGAAAAATATTCCTTTAAATAGGAGTAGAATTACTTAATTCGTTTATACCTTTAAATATTTCAATTGTAAAACGTAACATTGCTTATTTTGTTTGGCCTTCCAGTTTTTCAATTTTTTATTATTTGGATGATTCTTTGCTGAGCTAGGTAGAAAGGTATCAATGTCAGAATTGATAAATGTATGTACTCTATTTGCTTTTCAAAGTGCAAGGAGGATGTATCCGATATTCCGAGTGAGCAGAGCAATGCTTATCTGCATTCCTGAAGGTCTGCAAAAGTCCCATAAATTTTAAGAAGCTGACAGAACTAATATTTCATACCACTCTGAATATAACTCATTAATAGTATAAACCTATTGACAGTAAATACCCTCCGTACCTCTCTGCAAGAGGATTTTCTTTGAATTTTCATAAAGAAGCAACCTATAGAACTAAATCTTTAAATATATATACTCCTTTGATAGAAATTATTTTTTAATACCAAGAATCACAACTGTCAATATTGTGATTCACTTTGAATATAGAGTGATTTAATTCTTTTGTGATGTCTATCTACCAAATGATCAATGGCTAAGCATTATATGTTACATTGCAGAGTTTCTGTGCATTTGAAAATAAGAGAGATTTGCATAATTCCATTGTGACTTTTGATTCAAATTCCAAACAGTAGGAAAAGCTAGAGGCCTAATGGGGGGAGAGTGTCTGCTTATCTACTAACTCACTATATTTCGTGATTACAGATAGGTCAAAACACCTGCTTCATCAGATTCTTCCATCCAGACCATTTCTTTTTGCTATAAAATATTGATACACCAAAGGAAGCCAAGGCAAAGCACAACCTGACTAAACAAAATATTATCCATGCATGCAGAAATGACATGATATGAATCTGCATTACCTTGGCTAGCCGTACCCCATCTAGGAGTAATTGGCATGTGAAGCCTAGGTCAAACATTTATCTATTCAATAAGCAATTATAGAAACTCATGGCTTATCCATCATCATTTGGAAATAAACACCTACTTCAGTGATTTCTCTAGATAATAGAAACTCGCTCCTTTAAACGCCAAAGCTTTTGGTTTGTCCAATTTTCATTTTCTGTTCAATGTATTAAATATTATTCTGTTATCTCAGAAAATAAAAACCATGGACATCGATTTGGCCCTATGCTGGACTGTGCTGATGCCGTCACAGACGATTAATGTGTGTAGGCTTGGCTGTTGTCATACTAAATGACTTAGGGAGGCTATGCTTTTTGAGTTACATATATTTATTTTTAATGATGTTCTGTACCCTCACTCACTGTCAAGGTATTTTTAACACTTTTTTTAACATTTTTAATTTTTGCTACTGTGAATTTGCTTCACTTTAACAGATTCTCCTCATTTTGCCTTTTTTATTTTCTCAGTCATGGTTCCTGAGTAAAGGTTTGGTTCTCCCATAAGTAAAATTCATCAACTTTAGCGTGTGTATGCACCTGTGTGTACATGTTCATATTTCATTTAACTTGTCAGTTCAGTCCTATTAACAGTATTTTTTTCTTACCTATATGATCACAATGAAAATGATAATATTGCCTCTAATCTTTTCTATGGGTAATGCTCTGTGTTAATTACTTTATGTATATAACCTAACTAAATCCTCCTCCTCACAATTCTATGAGGTATGAGCTACAATTGTCTATGATATTCTACATATGGGAAAACTGAGGAAAAAGCTGTTAAGTGAAGTCAATTTTCCAGGGTCCCATGGAAGCAATGGTAAGAGCTGGCAGTTAACAACCCAAGGCTGTCTGACTCCCAAGACTATTTTCAGCAACTTTCAAATGATGGATATTTATTGTTTTTGAATAGTGATTTGAACAGTGACTTCAAGGTAAGTGAAATGTATCTATACAATGATTTTCTTTAAAGCTGGTTCACACTGATATCTTCAAGCAAAATTCTTAAATAAAAAACTTCCATGGGTTCTATGTGTATATTTTTAAGAGTGATTTGTATATCTTATTGGTAACTTTTTTTAATTTTAAAGAAAACAGTCATCATTCTGAATTAATATATTTATATATACAGTTAATGACTTTTTGAGGGCATTTTAAATTAGTTCTGTATAAATGGAGTGTTAAAACAGGATCATAGATATGTAAATGCAACACTCATATTATACTATAGACAAATAATTAAAAATGAAAATTATTAAGCACTTACTATGTGCCAGGTCTTAAGGGATTTCATGCCTACTAACCTCAAGTCTCAAGAAAGAATTGTCTCACTTTTAAAGTCAAAGAAACTAGGCTCAAAGAGCAAGAATTTGAGCACAGTATTTTACATGTTAACTTGCAGCTTTAACCAGGCTAAAAGGATAGTGAACATATGTTGTAATAATAAGAACCATGTACATAAGAATATCTGAAGAAAACGGTAAAATTGAGTCTATCACTGCAAATCATTTAGCTCACAAGGGGTTAATAGCAAAAATATGTAATGAATTCCTATAACTCAACAGCAAAAAAAAAAAAAAAATCACCTGGTTAAAAAATGGGCAAAGAACTTGAATAGACATCTCTCCAAAGAAGATATACAAATGGCAAACAAGCATATGAAAAAATGTTCAACATTACTAATCATGAGGGAAATGTAAATCAAAACCACAAGAAGACATTACCTCACATCTGTTGTAATAGCTATTATCAAAAAAACAAAAGATAACAAGTATTGGCAACAATGTGGAGAAATTGGAACCCTCGTACACTATTGGTGAGAATGTAAAATGGTGCAGCCTCTATGGAATACAGTATGGAGATTCCTCAAAAATTTTTAAATAGAATTACTATATGATCCAGCAATCCTACTTCTGGGAATATATCCAAAAGTACTTAAGTCACGATCTAGAAAAGATATCTGCATTCTAATGTTCATTGTAGCAATATCCACAGTAGCCAAGATATAGAAACCACCCTACTGCTGTGGTACTGGAATAAAAAAAACCCTTAAAATTGATTATTATTAGCAATATTAACTCAACCCATTCTTTGGGGGGAATATTATATATTAAAAATTATATCAAAACAAGCAGAATACTATAAACTTTGAGTGGAAACGTAACTTAGTGTTCAACTAGCACAAGAGAACTAGTACAGTTGCTGCAGGCTGAATGAATAAAGAAAATGTAGTATATACATATAATTGATATTTATTACTCTTGAATAGTGATGTAATACTATTCAGCCTGAAAAAAGAGGGACATCCTGTCATACGCAATTACATAGATGAACCTGAAGGATATTATGGTAAGTAAAATATGCAAGTCACAGAAGGACATGTACAGCATGACTCCACTTACACGAAATACCTAAACAGTCAAACTTAGAAATAGAGAGTACGATAATGGTTGCTGGGGGAGGGAGAAAATGGGACTTGCAGTTCAATGGGTATGGAGTTTCACTCACGCAAGACAAGTCCTAGAGATCTGCCGTGCAACATTGTGCCTGCAGTTAATAATACTGTATTTCACACTTAAAAATTGTCAAATGGGTAGATCTCATGTTAAGTGTTCTTACTGCAATTAAAAAAAAGTTTAGTCTAGCAAAGGTAAGACCTAGCAGAGACATAACTGTCCTCATAAAATGAAGGAGGGACTTCATGGAGGAAAGATCAGATTTGCATTAAATTTTCCTGCAGCAGAACCAGGAAGAGCCAAAGGTAGAGTTCAGCTTACTGCAAGTTTTCTTGTCACATCCCTGTGCTGATGGAGGAAATGTTTTCTAGTCCATCTAGGTTATAATCTCTTGATGGGTCCAATTTCTGCAGTACACTAAGTTGCAATTTTGTTAACATGGGCACATGGGCAATCACAAGCCTCTGGACTGAAAAGATTGATCCCAATCTGCCTTAGCTCTAGTTAAACAAACCTTCCCATCATGTTTGACCCCCCCTGATTTTTGGTGCCATGTTAGTATTTGGTTTCTGAGGATATTCCTTAATTGTTTTCTGTGAGTTTATCTATACCTTTATAAAAGAGGTTTGTTATATTTTTAGAATTTCTACGCACTTGTTTTGGAAGGGATTTCAGGTTACCACTTTTGACATATTGCCAGACCATCAGAATAAAATTTCTTGGAAAATAGCAATTATCAGTAAAAGCATAAGATGCTGCCATTATTATGTATATTAGTGAGATTCTAAATTATTATCACTGGAGTTTGCATGAAGATATACATGACTAGCAGTCAGACAACATATTAGCAGCAGAACTCTTTATTTTGGGAAATACTGTATAGAATCCCAAGGCACAAAACAAATGAGCAAGGGCTATTTGACTTGAAAGGCTGGCAGCAACTATATTAGTTCACTTGTGCTAGTTGAACACTAAGTTACATTTCCACTCAAAATTTATAGTATTGTGCTTGCCTTAATATAATTTTTAGTATATAATATTCCCCCCAAAGAATGGGTTGGGTTAATATTGCTAATAATAATCAATTTTAAGGGTTTTTTTTTATTACAGTACCACAGGTAATTTCATCCTTTTAGATTTGTTAAAATATACTTTCTGAGTAATTTATCTTAACATCTTTAGTTCTCTTTGGATAATCCATATTGTATGTTCTTCCATGTTCCTAGTACAATTAAATTATTTCTATCACTTAGTAAAAAAAATAATATATATTAAAGCACAGGAGTGTGCACTATGGTCTCACTTTGTGAGTAACATTCATCTCTATGTAACTTGCCTCACCTATAAATTGGGAATAGTGCATAAACTTCCTGTTTCACAGAATTATGATTAACAAGGTTTATGTTGTAGAAACACTCTTTAAAGTTTTATAAAAGATGAAGGAACGTTAGGTATCTCTTATTCTTTAAAAGTAACTCATATTTTAAAATAACAACAGCATATACAACAATTTCATATTAAGATACTTTACAAAACCTATAAAGGTAATTTCTTTATACACTCATTTATATTCTGTTATAGCCAATGCATAGTTTCACTTTTTCCTTTGAGCTCATTTTAGCTGTAATAACTATTCAATGGATAGTGAATATTATGGTACCTGGCACAATACTGGGAATTTAGTAAGCACCCAGTGAATGCTTGCCTTTCTTTATATTATCTTTCCTCATAGGAAAAGTTGACATTGAAACATAGAAAGAAAGAGAGTAAGGAGACAATTCCATGCATTTAAAAGGTGAGTTGAGTATCCTTTACAAGGTGTATCAATGCCTATTTACAAAAGTAAGGAAACTGTCAATTTGATGAAGTACAACTCACAACTCATTAGTGTTGAACACAGAAGTAGTATTCCACATCAAAAATGACTGCTGAAATATTCACAATTACCAGCTGCTCAGAGACCATTTTATATGGATAAAAAACATGTCACATTTAATTTATCAGATGCTTTCTGCTGTCATACTTTTCTTACGTTCAATGTACTGAAAAGTTATAAAAGCAACTTCAGTCTTGCCGTAGCCATGTACAGACATTAAGAATAACACAAATCCATTATCTACCACAATATAATTGTATCTACACGGATGAATAATCCTCTGAGGCTTCTTTGCACTCAATTCTGAATTAAGTATTCCTTTAAAGATATCTGAAATACAACATTCAGTATCTCTATTTAAAAAAAAACTACCATTTTGATATAAAGAAAAAAAACATTCATTTCTGAAGTTGTATTCTTTGAATGAGCTGGCATTATTAGCGCCATTTCTATAGAAACTACAATGGCAAACATCAGCAAAAAAAGAATGCCGTTTTAATTTTCTAACAGCACTGAAATGAATCAAATATGTTCCCAAACGCTTGTGAAAATAAAATAGTAATAGTCTAGCTTTCCATTGTAATTCTATTAGGCTTCAAGTAAAAATGTAATAATTGGATTAACCCCTTTCAAAGACATAGCCAATTGCTGTAGCATACTAGCTCTGTGGTGCCAACCCAAACTCTAAGCAGACTAAAGCTATTAGATAGATGGATAGACAGATGATAGATAGACAGATAGATAGGCAGGCAGCTTATTCCCAAATAAAAACAAATAAGCAAACAATAACATGTAGATTTAAATCTTGTGTTTAATCCGCTGTAAACTGAGCAATGCTCACGCTAATGTTTGTGGAGGGCCCTTCTCTCCCAGCCTTGCTAAGTGTAGAGCAAGCATCATGTCTGCTCCACTGCATTGCACATCGTAGGCTCAGTTCAGTTATGGACTTCTTAATGGATGGCCCTCAATTTCTGTTTTCAGTGTCAGCTGTAGTTATGATTGTGGCTCTATTTAAACTGTTATCAGAAGCTGTTTAAAACCATGAAAAAGAAATAAGCCATTTTATTTGGAGCTTTTCATTTTAAAGAACACATAACAATGCCCTAATAGTTACAGATTTGTCTTGTCTTATTTTTAAATACCTTCCACTCTAAAGGTATACATAAGAGCACTTAATCTCTTACGTACTTTAAAAATATACTAGGCATGGTGGCTCACACCTGTGATCCCAATATTTTGGGAGACTGAGGCAGGAGAATCACTTAAACCCAGGAGTTCAAGACCAGCCTGGACAACACAGTGAGACCCTGTCTCAAAAAAAAAAAAAAATCCCAAGCTGTCTCTAAAGCATGTAGAAAGTGGGAATGAGGGATGAGGGCCTTCTCTGATATTACATAAAATGTTAATAGCTATCTTTCCAATGAGTTACTAATTCATACTGTACTTTTTTATAAAAAGTACTTTTTAAAAAAATACTAGGCTACATGTGAAGAAAAAAATGAGAAAATCAGAAGAAAAAATAAAGAAGGAAAATAAGACCAAGTTGAAGGTGTAAACAAAACATATATCTTGCAGTTTTGCACATTTTCTAGAAGTGAAAATCCATCTCAGCTCCAGTAGATTTAGCAGTCATCACAAGTGAAAAACAATCAACTGAAGCATCCATAAGGTTAAAAAAAATCAGCTGCTCAAGAGACGTTATAACTATTCCTAGAATTATGGACTGAAGAAAAATTCTTCTGTAAACCATATAGAGAAGTCGCTGTAATGTAGAGTGTGTAATCAAACAATCCCTAAAAATAAATACAAAAATAGAATGTTTTTGCATTCTCATTTACTGTCCACATATGTTATATGCTAGCCTATTAGGATTATTAGTCTTAGTCTTCTTACTTGTGCACAAGGATATCCCATTAGAAATTAAACTCTGTTTTTCTCTCTAGAAGGACAGGAGTTACACAGGTTTACTTATTGCCCATGGAAGACTTAATCACTATCCTGGCTGCTAATGGGTCTATTTCTGTCTCAGTTTTTACTGAAGTCCCCCAAACAGAGATCAAAACAACAGGGCACATACTCCCACATTCCAAAGTGAAATGTTTGACTACCAAGTAGGATGAGCAAAGGATTTGGCAAAATCAGATCTTGTGACACTCCTAGGATATAAGAGGGTAGAGGTTAAAAAAGGTAGAAAAGACAGATGTTGTTAATATTAAACCATTCTTTTCTTTGAAATAGTCAAAATGCCATGGTATTTTTTCCAATCCCCTTGGGGGTACAGAGGGAGATGATTGCTTCTGGTCAGCTCCAGTCAGGTGAGAGAGAAAATTCAATGAGATACTCAGAAAACTCAATTTGTGTCCCCTGGAGTTTCCACAATAGGTTTCTGACTCAGGGCCCCAAAAGATTTTATGACAAATTTAATGGAACTGCCTCCTCAGCTGTACAGGAAAAATAAACAGCCATGTTTGAAGCCAGCTCTGTTTTCAAAGACAGCAGAGCAGAGATGCTTGCTTCCCATGAACAAAATGAACGTGGGCCATGCAGTATGATGATGAACTGAGACAGCTTCATCTGGGAGCAAGGAGACATCAGCAGAGAGAAGATGGAGATGTGCCTAATTACATTTAGAAGCTGAGGATATGTCGTAAGTGGCCAGCAAGAAGAGAGAGAATGCTGCCATCAGAAGCTCTACTGAGGAATCACAGAAGGCCATGGATGTGCTCCACTAGAGTATGCTTTGAACTTGGTAAAGCCCAAAGTTGAGCAATGCCAACCACTGCAACAGCAGTAAAGTGTGGCTTTTCCACCCTCCTGTACCTTCCCTCTTCCCACTGCCAACTCTAAGGAGGTCAGGAACAAGAGCTAGTGAAGAAGAAGCAGTGAGGGGAAGAGTAAAGAAATACCAGGAAAGGGAGGGAACAGAAAACAATCTGACCTTGCCCGCATCTCCCTTTCCCATGACAGGCATCCAGTCTGAAGGAGGCTGAGCTAGATAATAGGACAGGGTTTAACTTGGAAGAGATTTGGAATTTTGACTTTAAACCAGACAGGACAAGTGATTGCGCTAATGGAATCAAATATCAAACATTTTGGAATTTATTCTTCATAATGTCCAAAATGTAAAGGTCCAGAAAGACAAATTAAAGCTGAAACATTTTCCAGATTAAGGTAAAATAAATAGACACGATGACTAAATGCAATGCATGATCCTGGACTGAGTTCTGGATCTGGATAAAAAGAAAAAGCTGTAAAGCATATTGAAGGGAAAAGTGTTAAAATTTATACACAGACTGTGGACTAAAGTTCTTGATTTTTATAATTATTTGTTTTCATTATCCATAATTTGGTATTAAATTTTAAATTAAAAATTTAAGTAAAAATTAAAAATTTAATTTAATATGTAATAATTTAATTGTATATAAATTATATGATTATATTTATAATTCACTAATTATGTTAAAGAATGTTCTTACTCCTAGGAAATGCATAATGAAGAATTTATGTATAAAATAACATGTTTGTAATTTCTTCTTAATTTATTATAAAATTATTATATCAACTTTGTACCTGCCAATATATTCTTTTCCTGATGATAAAATATATAAATGGCTCAAAACATTAAATATTGTAAACTAAAAGTGCTAAAATCTGTTTTTTAAAAAGATAAAATATGAAATCCTTAGAGCTAGTCCACCTGGTCAAAATCTGAAAACAAAAATTTACTATCGAGGTATATACTCTAGAGGATATCTACATCTGGAAATATGCAACCACTGACTTTTCCAAAGACAGGAATCACAGTCTCCAACTCCTGTTTATACTGTTTGATTCAATTATAGAAAGTCAGATTCATCTAATCCAAGCAGGAGCATGTCAGAACTTCTCAAAATGGAGGAATCAGCAGACTTTCGGATCAAATCTCCTGTATTTACAGGGGTGATCACAGTTGACACCACCAGATAAAGAGGATAAGGAAAATTCATTAAGAGTATTGCTAAGGAACTGGGAGTGGGTAATGTGTGGTCATTTCAAAGTCAAAGTCAAAAGACTTATAGCTGAGTCTCACCCAATTTTTTTTTTCATTTTAACTATTATTAATATATCTGTATTAGTTTCTCTAATAGTCTGAGAACCTTCCAAGGATAGACTCTGGTTTTAATTCATCACAATAGTTTTCATAGTGCCCAAAAAGCCGACCAGTAATATTAAAGGACACCCATTGCATCTCAGGATTTTTACAGGGCACTTTCATCATTAGCTCACTGATATTCATGACAAGATCGAACAAACAATTACATCCATGTAGACTGGAGTCCAACATTAGCATAGAAAGGCAAAGACATGCGCTGGTTATTGCAGGTGTTAATTCAAAGTTAGGCTTGAGAACATTCTCCTGGCATGAAATAAAACAAAAACAAAACAACTAGTGGGACATAATCAACCAAATGTAAACGGAATCTAAAGTAGCTATGATACTCTTTAGTAAAATATTTAAGTAAAATTATTTAAGTAAAATACTTAAGACTATTTCTGCCTCCTTGTGTGCTTCTGGAAATTCTGTTTCTTAGCTTAGGAACGTTATTAGAATAAGGTCTGCTTTCCTACCCAAGTGGCTTGAAATAATAGGACTGCTGATATATTTTTAGGGCAATCACCCAGGGACCTCTGTAGGATTTAATTGTCTAGTTTTACTTCTGGATCTTAGTTTAGTTTCCAGGCCACCTCTCCTCCAGCTCTTTTTCTCTGAATCCAAAGAGTGGTCTGCAGGGACTCATCTTTGCTGGCATTATCTGGGCAGACTTCCATTAGTCTTTCTTTGCTCATGGATCCTCTTCTAAAAGTCACTAGAAAGACACCTGCAGCAAGCTATAAAAGGGAAATGGGAGTTTAAAAATAATAAACTTGGAGTTATTTAAAAAGGGAAAGTATTAAAAACCTAAAATATTGTTTATTAATGACTGTCACAAAATATAAATGAAGATAAATTGCTCTTTATTAGCTTGTTCCTTCACTGATTGTTTGGTTACTTGTTTTCTGTTTGATTGACTTTTATTAATAATAGTATCCAACCCTTATAAGTCTTCTATTTCCATTTCTGCTGCTTCTAAGCCAGTGGTTCCCAACCTTTCTGGCACCAGGGACCGGTTTAGTGGAAGACAATTTTTCCAAGGCTACGGGGACAGAGCTCAGATAGTGATGCCAGTGATGGGGAGTGGCTGCAAATACAAATAAAGCTTTGTTCCCTCATGCCTCGCACCTTCTGTTGGGTGCTGCTGCTGCGGGGGGTGGTGGTGGGGAGAGCTCTGCAGCCGGTCCCTAACAGGCCACAGACCAGTACTGGTCTGCAGCCCCAGGGGGGTTAGGGACCATAGTCCTGAGTCACCCACTTCCCCTTCTCCTTTGTCTTCTGTCTTTTCTTTTGACTCAGACTCTGTATATGTATAAATATATGAAGGCTGTCTGGAAAGTATCCAGGCATTGTTAATACAATGAGAACAATTACATGGCTGAATACTTTCTGGACAGCCGTCATATATGTGATATATATATGTACATATACACACATATATGTATCTATACATACACACACATATGTATTTATAGGTGTGTATGTGTGCATATGTATATATACAATAAAACAATGAACAATTGGATCAAACTGTGTATAATTCTCTCATTTCCCTGTCTCAATCTGTAATTTTCCTTGTCTTTTTCCCCTTGAAAATCAAACCCCGAAGATACCAAAAACAAACAAAAAAAAAGCATGTGATAGGCAACCAGACCAAGGAAGAGTTAGATGACACTTTAGATTGACATTTTAGCAAAATGCCCTTCTGTGTTAGACACAAAAGTCATGGTCTTTTTTCTTACAAGAAAAAAACATTATTTGAGAAAGCACGTTGCCTGTACACTAAGAAAAAGTTGAAAAATCCCATAAGATATGAAGGGAAACTATAAAAAGTAGATTCAAGAACCCCAAAATGTTGGCAGGATGGGTCTGTTAAATGTTGGGCCAAATAGCTTCAACTGTTTTAAGAATTCCATAACATATAATTTAATTTCACATGATACAAATAATATAACATATGTGTATTTACTATAATACATGATATAGATTGAAGGAATTATTATAATTTACATAACTACAAGGTTGATTCTGAACCATCAAGAAAAGGTGGAAGGTATGTATTTGATTACAGAATATTACGTTTAACAAGTCAGGATGTGTTTAACGTACTTTGGAATTTATTTACAAACTATATTTTTATGATGAAATAAGGTAATTATATACTGACCAATGTTATTTATGCACTGCTTATTCATAGCTAAATTTACTACTATGAAAAACATCTTGGGAAAAGTTAATTTATATAAGCTTTTCAGATAAGGTTTTCTTATTCAGAATGCCTTCCTTCATCCCTGCAGTGGACTGTGGCTATAAGCACAATATTGATCAAAACTTCTGGATGCATAATGAAAAACAAACTTTTATGGGATTTCTGAAGATAGTTTCAAGAAAGATGTGGAGTCCAAGTTCAGAGTCTATATCTGTTCTAAAATAGTACTTTAAAAAGTAACACTGGTTTTATTGGATCCAAATGATACGAGGATTATCACAGTAATTTGAAGCTATGGCTCCAGTGTTACATATATTGTAATTGTACAGAATAAGATGAATATTATTCTTTTCTGTGACTCAGACACACATACTCCTGGCTATTGCCCTAACAGTAAAGACACAGATAGATGTCAAAAATGCAGAAACCCTAAAAGTACAATAATCAATATTATGGTCACTAGTTGCTCAAATAAGTCCTAATATAATAATGATATAAACTCAGTCTTTGTGGAGATGTTTGGCGAGCCTGGATATCATTCTAGGCATAAAGATATGTTAGAATGCCTGATAAATCAAATAGATGTTCACTGTTCTTCAAGCTTATAAAGAGATTAAGTACATTGAATTCCTCAATAAAATCCAGTTTAAAATATCAGTGTCTCTGCATCATTTTCAAAACAAAATTCTACCCATTTTTTACAGTATACAATGCTCTCCATGATTCTTCTCACTGGGGTCAAGTCCTAGAAATTGTCCAAATGAGAGTAATAGTATAGTTTTCTAGAACTTCATGAAATTCCTCAAAAACACCACCATTTCTATACCCTTGCTCATGCTATTTCATTTGCAGTAAATTTTTTTAATGTATTGCAACTCTCATGACTGGATCACCAGCCACAGTTTGAAAAAGTCTGATTGAGGGAGAAAGCATGAGAAAGAAAATGAGTCTTGGGTAGAACTTTGTGAAATCAAAAACTAAACTACTAGTTAGGGAAGAATAGGCCTTCAAAGACAGGCAAAATCTAAAGAGATTAGAAGAAAATCCATAGTATACTCTGAGGGAAGTAAAGGGAAGAGTACTTGAAAAAGAAACCACATTTTACTTTTACTTGTCATTTACAGTAGCTAAATAATATCCATTTTATGAGTCTACCTTATAATATTTTGCAAACTTCCAGCAGATGATAACTTTGGTTATTTCCAGTTTATTATCAGTATCAACAATGCTATGATGAACAAATTTATGCACACATCTTTATGTCCTTGTTCTACTATTTCCTCAGCATAAATTCCTGCATAATTACTAAACAAGTATGTAAAAAGTATAACACTTAAGATGTATATAATACATAGAGCCAAACTCTCTTCCACAAAAACTAAAAATTGTGCTCTTGTGAATAGCAGAGTGCTTATGTTTTTATGTGCCCTAGCTACTACTGGAGCTAGTTATTCACCTTTATAATCAAATAAGTAAAAATACCAGTATGTCATTGTGATTTCAATTTGCATTTCTTTTATACCAGAGAGGTTATGCATCTCTTCACATATTTATTAGTTATTTGTATCCACATTGTGAACTGAATTCCCACATTTTTGTTTAATTTTAAATGAGATATACATTTTAATTTATGATTTTATAAGTTCTTTACATAGTCATAATATCCCTTTTTCTGATTTACCAATTTGTGTTTTGTTTTTAACTATGCAATAGTTCTTTTAAAATAAGTCTTGTATGGGTTTAGTTAATATGTTTCTTAATAAAGCAGAGTTCTCCTAAAAACAGAAAGATTCAAGGCCTCCATCTAAAGGTATCAGATTAGCCTACATCTTCAATATGCAAAATAAAAAGTAGTTCTACAGTGTGGTTGTCATTTAAAACCCAAGGGATTGATGGTAAATTAAATTATAGTGAGGAATATCTGAGTTCCTATAGGATCTGATTATTTAATAACAGGTCACAGTGCTTTATATTTCATTAATAAAAGAGTAAATAATCTTATTTACAACAATTGAATCAGACAAATTATACAAATGAGACTCGAGCTTAAAAGACCCTGTAATATGTAATGGTAGTATGTGAAGCAAACAGTGCAAGGGTTTGTGGTTTAAGGCATTACCTTTCAAGTACATATTTGCCACGACAAGACTTTTTCTGTTTCTGCAAATATCACACTCCAAAGTGATTGCTGTTGACATGCGAAATTAAAACTTACAAAGGACAAAGGTAATGCAATAGGCAGTAATTATTTGAAGTATAATGTCTGTCAGATTAATGTAGACTTAATGAATGATGCTCATTGTATATTAATACCGTATGACAACTTCATGAAGAGCACTTAAAAAGCTTGAAGTTTAAGGAAACCTGGGGTGAAGTGGTTTTGAAAAGAAGTCATTCTGAAAACTGACAAATTTCTAGGTCTAGAAAGGGTGAGCTAACCCAGATGTTCTCTGCGGTTGTTCAGTAGCTGTCATGACCCAAACCGCTTTACTGTAACAGTTTCTATTGTGTTGGTGTGACAATGAACATAGCCAAGATAATTCCCAATAATTAACGTTACCGTGATAAGTTTTAAGTGAAAGACAACCTCAAGAATTAATTAAAATAGCAACCAAAGCCCAGCCATGCATTCAATGTAAAAGTTTATTCCTCCTTTCCCTTCTTAAGCAAACTCTTTAATACCTTTTTGGCACACTTTCTAATCCTTTTAGATTTGCTTTCTCCAGTGGTGGTAAACAAACTATTTATAGTGCATGTACTTCTGATTCTTTTGTATTCTAATCTCTAAGCATGGTCTATATTAAAGAAAAAAGGAGAGGGGGGAACAAAAAGAAACATTTTATCAAGATTTTCAAAAATAAATAAATTGTTACTCCACTCTTCCTTAAAAGACCTTGCATTAGTGAATTCCTACTGCTTTAAAACTTCCAAAGAGCAATCCCTGCCATAGAAGGGGCATGGCAATCTTTTTCTGTGAAGGGCCAGAGAGAAAATATGTAGGGCCCTCTGTCACAACCACTCAACTCTGCCATTGCAGCAGGAAAACAGCCATAGATACATAAGCTAAACAAATGGCTGTGACTGTGTCCCAAACAAATCTTTATTTACAAAACAGATGGCAGTTTGGATTTGGCCCATGGACTCCAGTTTGCAGACTCCTGGTCTCTATGATGAAATTGAAACATACATGACCCTTTATATCATATCACAAGCTACCTCTGCAGGCCCGTCTCCTACACATTCCCTCTACAAACTCTACATACTGCTGAAGTGGACTTGCTCCTGCTCTCTGGCTTGTGCCATTTCATGACATAGCTTGTTCTCATAGTATATCTGACTACCTAGAGTATCTTACCCTATTCTTCACCTGGAAAATTCCTAATTAAACTCAAAATCATTTACAAATGCCAAGTATTCTCCAAAATGTTTCTCAATCCCCTCCCACCCCTAATGGAGTTAATCATTCCCATTCCTGAGCTTTCACTGCATTGTACTCTTACGCTCTGCTTCTCCCTATCACAACTAACTGCTTATAATCTTCCAGTAAAGACCATATTCCATTTATTTCTGTATCCTTTGGGTCCAGCATAAGGTGGGATGTCAGCAAAGTCTTCTCGAAATATGACTGTAGAAATCTTATAAACATAAGAGGCAGAGACTGCTAGTTGCCCCCCAATATCCATTAACACCTTGGTCCTTAGTCATAGAACCTCCCATTTTAAGTCAAGCACATGGATGCCAGGAATAAATATTACATTCAAAGCCTACCTTTCAGATAAATTCTGTCCAAGGGGATCAGGATAGAAGTAATATACGAAAATTCTGAGTAATGTCCTTAAAAGGATATGGATTTTTTAAGAGAAAAATTTGTCTTTTTAAATCACTTTAATTTTGGTGTCTGTCACACATGATTATATTTTACCTTAATTATGTAAAAATATACCTGAAAGAGTTGTAATTGATATATTTAATGCCAATGTTTGATCTTAAAATACATTGCTACAGAAATATGAAAATATTTATTTATTGGGCAGGTATAACATTCTATAAAATTTTTCTTGCCAATATGATGTTATTTTAAAGTAAAAATAGCTAACATATTTGAGGCATAAACTAAATAAATAAAATGTCAACCATCTACCTATTATAGAGAATACTTCATTTAAGGAAAGTTCAGCTGTTAACTAAGAGCAAAGATAACACTCTAATCTTATCTCCCAGAAAAGGAGTGAACAGTCCAATTAGTATAGTAAGTGGTCCTTAGTAGAGAAGCAATCAAGAAAGGCTGGAATCTGATATAGCTTAAAATGGACCATAAGAGACATATTATCTAAAACAGTATACTAAGTATTAGAGTTATAAAAAAGTAGAATTTTCATTAAATTCTTGGCATTGTAATTCATACATATAATACATGGCACTATAATGTATACAATCATATATGTATATTAAATTAATACTGAATAAATCTAGTAGTTTGTAATAAGTGCTTCTACTTATTTTTTTGAATAAATAAATTGCACAACTACTTTTACTCTGTGGATTTTTCCCAAAGAGACTCAGAGCAAAAGTTACCTGCTACTCATATAGAATTGTTTTTAAAAAGTGGAATTTTTGAAGGCCAAGAGGCAGGTCATCTTGGATACTAACTAGGAAGTTATATCCAAGTTATCAATAAATTATCTTCTCTCACCTAGCAATAGAAGTAGATAAATAAAGAGAATATACAGAGGGGTCAAATTCAGGTTCAAATACATCAATTGTCAGTTCAGTGTTTGTCAGATGTCAAGAAAGCAGAGAGGTGGTCCTCGCATATCTTTGAGACTGTCAACTTGAAAGTGGAGAATTTCTGAGTGATGACAGGTTCCAAGATTGTGCATTGCCAGTGGGTGGCCGAAATGAAAGAATGTCAAAAGCCAGAGGAGCTGAGAATATCAGGGAACTTTAGGATATTTCATCAGTTATAAGTTGTGATTCTATAGTCACTGCAGAGGCTGTCAGGAGAGCAGTGTCATTACGGAATTTAACAAGAAAGAGGAAAATCTAAAATTCAGAGAATGAAATTGACTAGGACATCAAGAACATAGTATAGGAGAATGGTTTGATGACTGAAATAAGATATATTGCCTGATGATAATGAAATTTCGAATGTGGTATCCAAGAGCAAGTTGTGAGGAGCCCTCTCCCCATAACAGTGAATCTATAAAAATAGACTTGGTGACCTGCACTAAAGAGTTCCACATAACTGTGGACATGGGAGTCATTAAGGGAAATGGAACTCCTTTCCTACTAGTACAACAATCCTTATAGCACAATGAGAAAGATTATTTAAAGGCTGGACATCGATGAAGTATGTATACACAGTGTGATTCAAGCTTCATACAATTAAGAGCACCCCAGGAAGTGACAGCGTGGGACGTAAAGTGTGACGAGAGCCTTTGCATGATACATTTCAGGACATTTAATTATAGGTTATGCAGGAGGGGTATGTTAGCCACAGAATTATGAATTTAACACCTTTATAACCTCACTAGGAGGTGCTGTGGCTGAAAACCTATTCCCAAGTGAGAAATCTTCCAGAAGTTTAACTTTACTGATCTGTGAGATCAGGAAAGGATTAATAATTCTATAATAGTAATATTAAATAATGTAAAAACAAAAGCACCAGTAATTAAAAACTAGTTTCTTAAAAAATAAAACCTGAAAATGTTTACAAAAATACAACTACTTATTGAAAAAATATAAACAAAGACTTGAAAGATTTCAAAAGAAATATAATCCTTGTAATGAAACTCCACTGAATTGGTTATCAAATATGGAGAATTTTAATATGTTTAAGGAATTCTTCAAAAGAACTTGATGAGGTTGGTTCTAAGTGAGGGAACTGAAATATGGAATGGTTAAGAAAGGTCACTAGTAAATGGCTCTAAGCTACACCATCACTTAAATTTCATTTTGTTTGAAGTATAACTGTCAGTCATAGGAAGGAAGGAAGGAAGGAAGGAAGGAAGGAAGGAAGGAAGGAAGGAAGGAAGGAAGGAAGGAAGGAAGGAAGGAAAGAAAATTAACTGAATATGGTATTAAAATACTCTGTTGATTGAACAGTAAAATAGTTAAATAACCAGTTTACTTAGTTGAATAGTTCAACCTACCAACCTACCAATCTTAAATCAATGGGTGAAAATAAAGAGACCTTTTAATTCATTAGAATACCTGTATATTAGATAAAGTATCATTATTAACAACCCACATACTATTGTAAACACACACATATGCATACTTCCAAATTCAGTGCAGCACAGTTTTATTGTTTCACATATGCTATTAACTATATCATTAAATACATGAGCCAACAATATACCACAAGAGATTCAAAAAGAAAATATTTAAAAGGATAATTACATAACCGCTGTAGTGACATTCCAATATGTTTTAACACATTCTAGCATTCCAACCCTGTGATCACGAGAATAATTTCTGCAATGAGTCATATTGTGGCACTCATCTGTTGTAAGACGACATGCTTAAAATTTTAACTGACAAAACAATTGTTTGATGATGAATGATGGAATCAGAATCCAAGAGACATCTCCTTTCATAGTAAGACCCTGGAATGTAGTACATTGATCATATAGGCAATCCATAATTTTCCTCCTTTGGCTTATTTGGAAATATTTAATTTAGAACTACATTTCAAGTGTCTTTACCTACTAATATGCTGGTTTACCAGTTTAACATTGTGCATTAACTTGCACAGAGGAAAACAGACTTTTTTTTTTTCCCTAAGAGTTCAGCTCTACGTCAAGAAATGGAATGACTTTTTGTTTGTTAAGGCACATATACTGAGATCAAAGGAAAGTATTATTCAAAGTTCCAAGGTCAGCTCTTTTTTTTTTTTCAGAAACTTAGGCCATCTAAATCCTTCTAACAAACTCTTTTAAATTTAAAGAAATAAGAAATTGAAAATATTTTTCATAGCTAGCTTGTTTGCTTTAGACCAAATTTATGATACATTGGAGTTATATTATTTATGTGCTGTATGAACAGCATACTGCATTCCTTTGTATAAAATATATTCAATTTTGTATGCAATATATTTATAATATATTTATGAGCTTTTCCTAAAACTTGAGGCATGTTCTACTATTTAAAATAATTTTTGAGGGTCACGATTCATCTAACATTTATTAAAACAACTTCTATTTATGAAGCCCCAAGTTGGAGGAAACAAAGATGAATAAATTACAGTCCCTGGCCTTAAGAAGCATGCAATGTACCACTGGATAGCTTTTCAGCTGAGCCCGGAACAGGCTTTCTGATTTTAACAATCTTCTCCTCTATCTTGCTTCTGTCCCAATCCTGGTCCCACTACCCAAGAATAATACATACTTACATTTGCAGACAAAGTCACCAGTCTTACAATAATAGCCTTCTCATGTACTTTAAATAGTATAAAGTGATGGAAGTGGGGTACCTGATAGAAGCATCCTGGCAGCACTAAATTAATGTGCAGAGGAAAACAAGATTTACAGCAAATGGGAGGAAGATGAGAGGGTTGGCTGGAGGGATGGAAGCTGGAGACTGATGAGAAAAAGGACCTGGAGAAAATGGAAATACACCATCAGGCACTGCCCACCCTCTAAAGCTCTTATTGATGAATGAATCTATTCTAGATTTAAGCCATCCAACCCAGCTTCACAAAGGGTAGCCTTGACTCCATATTTGCAGAGTCAACAAAGTCAACTCTTAGTAAAAGTCACATCTCTGGCTTTAAATCTTGGCTCTGTCATTTACAAATTACTGAATTTCTTTGAGTCTCAGTTTCCTCATCTGCAAATGATGATCAAAATCCAGATCAGAGTGTGTGAGGATTAAGTGAGATAATATATGTAATGAGTTTGGGACAACATCTACATATATACAGTAAACATTTAATAAAGGGTAGCTATTTTTGTTTTCTCTGTTTCTAGCCTTCTTCTTTTCTTTTCTTGCCTATAATTTTTATTCCTGCCTAAACTATTTCTAGATCAATTTCCTCTATGATTTTTTTTTTCCTTTCTACATTTCCTCTTGCCCTTTATGGGACCAGAATATAATCTATCTTGTTGAATGTTTCATGTGAGCTTGAAAAGAATGCGTACTCTGCTATAGCTTTATAGAGCATTCTATAAAAATCAATTTGATGAAGTTGATTGATACTGCTATTCAGGTCAAGTACACCCCTATAGATTATTTTGTCTGCTTGATCTATCAGTTACTAAAAGAGAAGTGTTAAAGACTCCAACTATAAAAGTGAACTTGTCTATTTCTCCTAGATCTATCAGTGTTTTGATGTCAGGTATTTTGATACTCTGTTGTTAGGTCCATGCATGTTTAGGAGTGTTATGTCTTCTTGGAAAATAAATCCCTTTATCCTTAAGCAGTGCTGCTCTTTACTACTGATAATTTTCCCTGTCTGATGTCTGCTTTGTCTGAAATTATAATAGCTACTTCAGCTTTCTTTTGAGCATGGCATATTTTTATCCGTTCCTTTACTTTCAAGTCTGTGTTTTGAAGCTCTTTCAGCTATAATTCACTGTTATTATACTGGAACTGTGTTGATGTAATGGTAAGGTGTGGGTAAGGGGAAGGCCTGTATTATCTCATATTACATCTCAGTCTTTGAGTGGCCCTTAGTCCCTGACTGTGATCTTCCCAAGTGTTTCTTAGCTTCTCCCTCCCCACGACCTTAGGTGACACAAAAACGCTAGAGGGGGCGTTAGTGAGAGAAATCTCTTCCCAGCTAGGATAACGCTCTGGTAAATTCTTTTCCCCTGGACAGCGGGTCTCTGCTATGGAAAATGCTCTGGACATATTTCACAATGATTACTTTTTCCCTCCCCCTTCCAGACCATGACAGCATCTTTTTCAGTTCCCCAGGAGGTAAAATTCAAACAACTATGAGGACATCCCCCCATGACTATATATACCCCCATGGAGTTTCTCACTCTCATCCTAGTCCACAGGCTCCAGCAATTTGTCAAAATTACTTTTGAAGTGTCTCTACCAGTTTATGGCTCCAGCGGCTTCTGCTTCACGTAAGCCAATCTTCGATGTCCCTCTCTGGATTAGCTTGTCTCTAGTATTTCAACACGGCAGTTTGCCCTGAGACCTCACTCGTCTGAAATGTCTAAGAAAAGTCATTGATTTTCGGTTTATTCAATTTTTCTTGTAGTAAGGGCAGGAATTAAGACGTTCAAGTTCTTTACATGTTGAAGCTAAAATTACAAATCTCATTCCTGCCTTTTAAACTCTGCTTTCCTCTTCATTTTTCTTACCAACTACTCTTTTTCTTTCTGTTGCTATACCAAGAAAAAGCTTTTTACCACCATATAAATGATAGTCTTTCCTAACCAATCACTTTTCCTTAGAAAATTTAGGTATTTTGAGACATCAAAAAAAAAGATTGAAGAATTACTTTTATGACAGGACATCAGTTTTGCTTTCACGCCTAGAAGTTCATAAGTTAGCCAATAATCACAGGCCTTGTAGAATCAGATAAAAGCTTCCTAATAATCTTAGCTGGAATCGTAAATAATCTAAAATTATGTTTTAGTTTTCTGACTTTAGTTTATTTCTATCAACCAGAAAAATGAATGGAGTACCCAGAAAGGCTATGGAGAATAGAAGCCTTTATATCTACAAATAGGAATAAAGTTATTGTGTTATATGATACATAGAAGATATTAAGTAACCATATGCTTAACGAATGAATAAATGACTCCCTTTCATTCTAACTTCAAAAGAAACTACAACTATTAACTAAGTTCTGTGTCTTCGGTATATGCATTTACTTTTAGTATGTTATATAGCTGATACATAATACATATATGTAAAACTGTAACTATATATGGAGTACAACTTTATTATAGCAAAATAAAAATCGATAATGGAACATAAGATTGTGTGTGTGCATATACATGTATGTGTATGTATAAAATACACATACATATATATGCACACATATACACCATATGTACATATATACATATGTTGAAGAAGATTCATCTTCCTTCTATGTTCATAGAATAGTTTGGATCCATTTATATTAAAAATGGCAGAATTATTGTATTTATTCATAATGCTAAGACTGTTTTAAGTCAGCTGGGAAATATTTCTTAATATTTTTTGATGGTACTCTGTCTTCATAGTGAATATAGATGGTAGTTTTTCTAAGAAATGTTTGATTTTTCTAAAGGGTCAGATTTTTCCTTGGTTTGAAAGTAGTTTCAATACACCTATAAAAAAGAATCTAAATTGCATTTATGTTGTGAATAGCTGAATATATATTCATATATAAACATACATATACATACAGAAAGAGAGAAGGGAATGGAAATCTGAATACATAAGGGAAATGTCAAGCTTAGAACCTCCTTCAAGTTCCTGTCTATATTTCATATTACTCTAGAGTAGACAGCACAGAAAAATAGTTGGTATTATATATTTCATGAAAAACCTAGGCAAAATAGGGCAAATCTGAATCTGATATCAACTATTCTGACTTTGACAGATGTGTGTGCTTTACTATAAAATTACTACTACTACAGAAATTTAGAATTCCAACTATATGCACTGGAATTCAAATTTGGAAAAAGAATTTACTCAGCTTATGTTTTAAAATGGAAGATATTTATTTAAGGAGTTATGTACACTGACATCACTTATGTATTTTAAGTATAATGCAAGAGTTTTATACATATATCTATGTAAAAATAAATTATAGAACAAGAAAGAGAACAGAACTAGTTACATACTTGAATTCCACTTGTACAAATTACCTTAGAATTCATATCTTTTGAAAAAAATTATTTTATAACTAACACAGTTCAAAGATACGTTTTCCTTGAAAGTTTAACAGGAACATATTCTAATATATTTAGGTGACAAAGTGATGAAAAAATGTGCTTTTTCACCTGAAATAGCTTCATCTTTTCTGAGTCTCATCTGTGCAAGGATTACAGGCGTGAGCCACCGTGCCCAGCCTTAGATTCTTTTTAATAGGTGTATTGAAACTACTTTCAAACCAGGAAAAATCTGACCCTTTGGAAAAATCAAACATTTCTTAGAAAAACTACCGTCTATATTCACTATGAAGACAAAGTGCCATCAAAAAATATTAAGAAATGTTTCCCAGCTGACTTAAAACAGTCTTAGCATTATGAATAAATGCAATAATTCTGCCATTTTTTAATATAAATGGAGCCAAGCTATTTATTCTATGAACATAGAAGGGAAATGAATCTTTTTCAAGATACTCACTACATTCCAGTTCCTGATGCTATCTCAGTCACATGGGCAAGCCATATGTATATTTCAAATTTATTTAGAATAGCTAGCTCCTGGTTGAGTATCATTGCAAAAATTATGTTAATCACTTAAATTTACCTAAACTCTGTTAATGTCCATTTCTGGACAAAGCAGTGTATCCGTATCAAACCCAACACATATTGGCATTCTGTTTTCCACAAATAAAGCCTGTAAGAATTTTATGAGGAGGAAATATTAAAAAATAATCTTTAATTGACTTAATTTCAAATATTTTACAGATAATGAAACTTCATAAAATCTCCCTGTTAGTTTTCCTATATTGTAAACATTACGGTGGCAAACACTGTATTCTTCCTATTTTCAACTCTGTTCTCATCACCCCAATATTGCCATTCAATTGATGAATACTTTTGAGAGTCTCCTATATGCTTAGCACTGTACTATACAGTAAGGTTTTAATTAACAAATAAATAAACTTGATCTTCCTGACTAAATGGCCAGTAACGATAAGGAAATAGAAAATTAAAGAAGTATGCAAAAATACTGTAAATTTATTTATAAATGTTACAAATGCTACAAAAAAAAAAAAGAACTACCACATGATAGTTTACCATAGTTATGAAGTCAGTGAAAGTTGTAAGAGGAGGTGATGAATGTTATGAGTTGAAAGATGAATAGGGAAGGAGGATCAGGCAGAGAAAATGGAATGTACAAATGTCCAGAGGCATGCTGATAAAAGAGAATCAGTGGAAGAAAACTACTATGGCTAGAGCTCAGATAATTAAGAGCAGAGGATCGTATGCTGTAGATGCAGTTGCGGAATTAGGCTGGCAACATTTAGCTCATATTAAGGATGTAGATCTTTATCCTAAAAGCAATAGAAAAGATATTTTAGGGCACTGGATGGAGGACAGATTGTAAAGCAGGGCCTAGCTTCATTAGCATGCAGCCTATGCAGTTTCACAGGGCCCTGTGCTAGGTTAAATGCTCTGATGTTGCCATATTGAAGTTCTTAATAATTTTTTCAACAAAAGGCCCTGCATCTTAATTTTACACTAGGCTCCACAAATGATGGAGCCAGTCCCATTGTAGGGGGCTAATAGTGAGGTAGGCCAGACATGTTTTATGGCTATTTTAGTGGTCTACAAAAGAAATAATGATAATAGACTAAGGTAAAAATGGAGGGTAATGTATTTCAGAGGAAAAATATTTATGGACTGGTGACAGACATAAATATTTAATGATTGAAACAATAATTAATTGAAATAATAAAGAAGAAAAAATGGAAAGAAGGAAAACAGAAAGAAGAAAAAAGAAGCAGAAAATAGGCAGTTTCCATGAAACCTATGAATAGGTTTTTCCAAGTGTGCCAAACCAGATTTAATTTCCAAGACAAAAAGCACAGCTTTGATTATGACACTTCCCTCTTCAAAAATCTTCAGTAATCAGCCGGGCGTGGTGGCTCATGCCTGTAATCCTAGCTCTCCGGGAGGCCCAGGCGGGCAGATTGTTTGAGCTCAGGAGTTCGAGACCAGCCTGAGCAAGAGCGAGACCCCGTCTCTACTAAAAATAGAAAGAAATTAATTGAACAACCAAAAATATATAGAAAAAAATTAGCCGGGCATGGTGGCGCATGCCTGTAGTCCCAGCTACTCGGGAGGCTGAGGCAGGAGGATCGCTTGAGCCCAGGAGTTTGAGGTTGCTGTGATTGAGGACGATGCCACGGCACTCTAGCCTGAGCAACACAGTGACACTCTGTCTCAAAAAAAAAAAAAAAAATCTTCAGTAATATAGTAGACACTAATAGGTGCCTAAGCAATATCTATCCCTGCTCCTTTCCTCCTGGATAGTGGAGGCCCAGTTTTGTTCAGTAGAAACTTCTCTTTACAACCAAATGCTCAACTAAGCCAATCAGGCAAATCCATTCCCTTTGCTGTTATTAGTTTAGAAACAATGGTGTGTAGCACAATTCCAGCCAATGGGATATGATGGGAAGTCTGAGGGCTTCTGAAAAGATTCTCACAATGCTAAAGAGGCACATCTAGTGTTTTCTCCCCGTTTCCACTTGAGCTTGCCACATGACCTCAGAACTAAGGCAGCCATCTTGACATCCTGAGGAAAGAAACAAGCTCAGGATAACAATAACAGGCCAGCAAGATGGAAAACTCTGTTCAGTTGCTGAATTATCCAGCCTATAACCATCTATTTTGGAAGTCTGACTGTGTGATCATTAAATTCCTTTTGTTTAATCCTATTAGATTTAACACCCTCGAGGTCAGAGGCTGCTTTATTCATCTTTGTTTTGCCCATAGCATCTAACACAGTTTTTCAACCTCTTAGCTGTATCTTATGTTATGAAGAATGAGTTAATTTTGAAGCTAAGAATTATGTGCAAATAAAGTATCACAAAATAGTATTTGGTACAGGTTTGCATGTGCTTCATCATCCTTGCTATTCTCACTATATTCTTCATAACATGGAATCATTAGGTTTAGTAAGAAGTGAATATTTTTGCTTCTATGAATCACGAAATCTATCTTTGGAGTGCTTTTGAGAATACCTAACCTAATTAAATGAAGTGTTATTAAATTTTAATTAATGTGTGCTATTCAAAATTAATCAGATCCATAACTAAAAGCATGCTCAGTAAATGATCACAAAAAAGAAGCAGTAGCTCTCTAGTGACTTTAAATTATGTTCTATTTTAAAAAGGTTTAGTATATTATTATTTTCTACTAAAATAGGGAGACCTTTATCTGTGCCTATTTTTTACTTGGTTAGAATAGAGACTGGTAAAGATTCTAGTTGCAAAAAAAAGTTAGTCTAAATTTCAAATTCTTGAAAACTGCTGAGTTTAAACATTGAACTTGTGGGTACAGAATTAGAATAAACATTTGAATATGCCGAAATTAAAAAAAAATAGATCTACCAGGAAAACAACTACAGATTATTTTAACATTTTTAAGCAAACATTAGAAACGATATAAACCAAAGTAATAAATCACTAAGATTTAATCATACCTACACTAGAATGCACAGAAAACAAGAATAAAAAAACACCTTTTATAATTTTCTATACAATTTTTTATATCAACCAATAAAATGTTTTAATGTTAGCATGAATAATGACTTAGCTTATGGAAATATAATAATTTGTCTTTCTCATTTTTAAACATACTAATACTTTTTGAGAGAAGTCTAATAAATGATTCAGAGTACATGAAAAATTGGTATAGAAATGAACACCATCAATACCTTTCCATGTCTTTCTCAGGCAGAATGTCTGGAAATGAAAGTAAATTGCAAAGAAGGGATTTAGGAATACTTTGGATAGAGATGCTAAAGAGTGAATAGGTTAGCCCAAGAAGTTATAGTTGTTATTTCTGGGAAATCAGAGTAAAGATGGATTTGAAAAATCCTGATAGAAACATCAGCTTTAAGGACTTTCCACGTGTATGATTATCTGACTCTAAATTAACAAAAAGTAGAAGACATAATTCCCTGAAGTAAAAATAGTTATTTTACAAAGTATTAGAATCTTTGTTTCAGTCAAGTAATAGAACTAAATAGTATCAGTTTTTGCTGAAAGCTGCATCTTACTCCAACTTTTAATTAACCATTGTTATTAAGGCAACCTATAATTTTTATTAAAGTTAAAATTTCAAGGAGATGTTCAATACAATTTTAATATTTCTGTCCTTGATTCAGTAAAATTTTGCCAAGCAGTGGGATAGTAGAATGTCAATTTCTTGCTCAAATTAAATATTTAAAATTGGCTATAAATTAGGCAGCTAATGGATTTTCCTCTGCTCTTGGGTTCCATTCCTATAAAATGCTATACAAATCCCCATTGTACATTAACATATAACTGGGCTTATATTAATAAGAAATTTGGCAGTTTATTCAACCACTTTTGACTGATGGATAGATTCCTATGGAATTAAAAAGGTTTGCCTGGTTCAAAATTCAGAAAGTATAAAAAAAAGTATTCATTGAAAGTCTCAACATACAATTCTGCCCCAGATCTGCAATTCTTCTTCCCAAAGGTTGCAAATTGCATCAGTCTCTTGTAGTTAGTATATACTTTTGTATATTCAACAAATATGCATAAACATTCTTTGTCTCCCTTTTATACAAATAGTTTTAAATATTAAAATAAACATACTCTTGGCATATCATTTAATATAATTGGGAGATTATCCCCCACCAGCACCTTCCACAATCTCGTTTAAAGCTGCTTTTTATTCTACAGTGTGGATAAATAGTTTATTGAAGCACTGTTCTTTTATCCATATGGGAATATACATATAGAAGAATTCTTAGATGGATTGTGTGGATAGAATGTCATTTCTTTAACCACTGGCTTATTGAAGGCGGGATATTTAATTTATTTCCAAAGTTTTGTATCACAAATAACATTATGCAAATTTTATCTGTAACCTCTTATACCTATAGTAATGTACTATTAGAAAAATTCTTAGATGAGCATGGTAATTTCAATAATAGTTGTCATACTACTTTCCAGCTAGGCAACCTGTCTTTCCAAAGCTACACACCAGAGAGTGACTTTGAGGCCATTCGATATGTTTAAGAACTATGCATTTTCTGTAAAGAGTTTGGGTCACATCTTTAGCCTATTTTTCTATTAATTCTTTTAATCTTTTATTTTACCAACTTATATATTAAAAAACTCTTTATATATATTTTAGAAAAATACATATCACAATCTGTAATTTTGTTGTATTTTTCTTGTGGTGATTATGTCTGCAATATTTTTTAAATATGTTTACATATTACTTTTTTTAAAAAACTGGTTTTGGATTTTGTAAATTTTTTGTATATATTTATATAGAAATGGCTTTTTAAAGTATGATACATAAACAAATACATATATACAAACATTTATATGTATATGTATACACATATATAAATATGTATGTATACAGTCATTATTTTCTTCTAATAATTTTCCTGTTTCTTATCTTTTCTCTTAATTACTTTTTTTGTTCAATTTGGAATGAGGGTTTAGGAATTATATATGGTCTCAAATTTATTTTTTCCTTATGGACACAATATTATCCCAATACCATTTACTGTATAATCCATCTGATTTGAATATCATTTCTATTTTATACTAAATTCTTTTATGTATTTGTTATATTTCTGTTGTTATTTGGGTATTATTGTTCCATTGCTTTCTCTAAGTGTACATACAGGACCACTCTTCTTAAATGATTGAAACTTTATAATAAATTTCAATATCTAGTATAGCCAGTTTCCCCTTATTACTCTTTATTTCAGATTTTTCCATTATTTATTCTTTTTTATCTAGAAATAATGGCATCAATTACCAAAATAATCCCTGTGGCATTTTACTAGGATCCTGTTAATTTCAGAGATTAATTTATAGATAGCCAATCCTCTTTTGAAAAGAAGCTCAGTCTTCCAAGTACATATAATAAATGTCTCATATATTTGAACATTTCTTTACGTTTATTTATAGTATTTTGTTTTTGCTGCTAGAACAAAAATGAGTCTCCTCCTCCATTTTATGTTTAAACATTGTTATGAATAGAAAAAGTTATTGATTTAACTTGCTAAATTATTTTATTGTTTACAATAGCTTTTCTATTTCCTTGATTTATTTTTCAGATAACTGATCATTATTTACAAAGATAATGACTTTATGCCCAGAAAATATTTTCAATTTTATACCTATAGTTTCAATATCTTTTTTAACTGATTTGCTATTAAATAGTAATGGTGATAATGAATAGCCTTGCTTTATCCTGAATTTAATGGGACTTTTTTTAGGGTTTTTCCACTAAGCACTTTAGGAGCTAATATATAAATATATTCTTTTTAAAATAGATTATACATATGTAACCACATTGCATATCACTTTCTTATGTTTATAATCTACATTAATATATGAACTTTATAAACATGCATTAGAATTAACCATTTACTTTCTATCTTACCAAAAATTCTATTGAATGCCTTTATGACAACTCACAGGTAAGTGTATAATTTTTTCACTTTAATGAAATTCATATATCAATTGAATATTGTTGAACAAAGCTCTTGTCATTTTCATCCTTGTCTATATTATTTCACTCTTCTCCATCTATCTGTTTTCCTTCCTTCCTTTCTTTCATCTATCTTTTTTATTTTTTTCTTTTTCTTTTCTTTCTCTTCATTCTTAGTCCATTCTTCCATTTTTCTTTTTCATTTTTTTACTTGACATGTATATACATTATGTTAAAGATGACCACAACCAAAATAATTAACACATTTCTCATTACTTAGTTAGGTTAGCCAGTGTATCTTTTTCTTTAAAAAAAAAAAAAACTAGCTCTGAGATTTCTCTTCTTATGAAGTTTTACTATTCTGCTTCTTGTTTTTTCAATTCACTATTTTCCAATTTTATTTTATTAACATCTGCTTTTCTTAAGTCCATCTTTAAATAAATTATTATATTAATACACATTTAATTTCTTTCTCTTATTAATAGAAATGTTTATGTCTGTGAACAGATATCTGAGCACTGCTATCTCCATTCAATACTATAGATATTCAGCATTTCCATTATATTAATTTTCTGGAGTTTCAATAATATGTTATTTCAGATTACTTTTTTAATGAGTTTTTTAGAGACTTGTTTATTTTTTAATATCAAAGTGGTAGGGATCTTTTACTTTTTAAACTTGTTATTTATTTATTGTTTCAGTGCATTACTACTAGAGAATGTTTTCTAAACTACTTCTAGTTTGGTAATTGATTAAGACTGTTTTTACAATAAAAGATGTTATCAATTCCTTTGAATTTTTTCATTGATACTAAAAAGAATGCATATTTGCTCTTTTCAGGTTATAGTAGTATAGAACATTAATTTAATTCACCTAATTAATATTATTTCAGTATTTTTTCATTTTTGTTTGTTCAATTTATTATGACAGGCAAATTAAAGTTTTCTACTTATAAATGTGGTTTTGTTGCATTTAATTCTATTTCCTATGGTTTTTGTTTTTATAAACATTGATGCTATATTGTTTTCACATAAAATAATTATAACTCCTATACAGTCATTGTGTAGAATATACTTTAGCATTATAATTTTATGTCAATTATCAATCATTGCCCCAATTTCAACATTTTGTGATATAATGATCACAGACCTTGATATTTGTTTATTGTCATTTTCTTTTCTGTCTTTGCCCATATTTTTATTATCATGCTTATATATCAATCTGTAAGAATCTTTTATCTTAGAAGTATCTGTTGTTGAAAGGACAAAATTGGACTTTGATATGTGATAAAATATAACATTTTTATAGCCCATTTTATTTATTTGAATAATAGACGTTTGTTTAAATTCTAGCAGTACATTTTAATACATTTTTTCAATTTTAAAATGCAAATTTTTTCACATTTTATCCCTGAAATTGGGATGTATTATTAAAATCCATGAAGTAATAGGATCTTCAGTTTCTTACAATTGCTTTTTAGCTAAGGGCAGTTCACTGTCTGGTTTGCATAACATGTACTTTTATTTTACTTGCTTCATTTACAATTTCTGTTCTCTTTTCTCACATTTCACACAACTAAATCTATAGAAATGTTTTCTAAGTGCTCTTCTATATATTAGTATCCATTAAATTTAAGCTTATTCATATTTTCTAAATAACCGTTTTTCATCTCCCCCAATTCCTGAACATATTGTTTCTTATTTTATGTAAATGAGCATCTGTTGTTGAGTAAATATAAGCTGAATTACTAGATGACTAAAGGAAACAATCTTTTTTTTTAATTTCTAAGTATTATGGAGGTACAAATGATTTTGATTACATGGATCCCTTTTGTAATGCTCTAGTCAGGGTTAAAAGTGTGCCATCACCCAAATAGTGGTCACTGTACCTGTTAGGCAGGTTTTTGCCCATCCCCTGTGCCCCCATACCCCCAACTTGATTTCCTTTGAGATTTACTTCCCTCTATGCACATGTGTGCTCATCAGTTAGTTCTAAATTAATAATGAGCACATGTGGTATCTGTTTTTCCATTCTTTAAATGTTTCACTTAGATAATGGTCCCCAGTTCCATCCAAATGAATCAATGAGTGCTAGAGGTATAGATGAGTCTTTTATTACTCCATGTTAAGAATCTTTAAATGAAAACTATTTGCCCTGAAACCAAAAAGTTATCTGATTTAATTTTCACATAAACATATCATATGATTAATAAATATTGGTTATATGCTTGAATGAAAGAATGAATAAATGAGTAGCTCTTTTTTACACAACAGTTCATATATCTCCTAGATTTTAAGCTTAAAATAAAACAAAAGAATTACAGCTGTCTTGTAGTTTTATCATCTTGATTTTTCACTTTGTTAGTGCAAGGACTTTTGACAAACCAGCTCTGTAACTTTTGTTTCCCAAAAGTCATGTGAAAAAATAGTTTTAATTAAAACGATGATGTAAGTTCACAGTAAAAGCCTTCCTCACTAGTACATAAAAATTCCAAGATATGAACTGTTTAATGGGTTTACTGTAAATCAAGTACAACATCTAGAATTCTCTAGTATAAATGTCTCATCTCAATGTACATTGCTCAAATCTCAATTTAATCACACATCTGTAACAATCAGTTTTCATTATTGCACAGACCTATCTAGTCTAATTTATTCTGATCAACTTTAATATTAAGAAAAAATAGCAAACCATCTAACGAGATGCACAGATATACAGAAGAAACAAAATAATCCTATGACTTTTCTTTAAAAACTTGTGTGATTGTAAGGGTAGTATAAAATTAGATGTTACTGTTTTAAAAAATATAGTTTGAAACATTTATTAGAATTTACATTTCATAGAACATCACAGGGTGTGATGTAAAAGTGCTAGTGGTTTTAAACCGTTTAAAAGAAAGCAAGAGCAACTAATTTTCTAAAGAAGGTAATTGAAGCTAAAGAATTGTTAGATAAAGGACTTCACTAATATTATAATTTATATTAGTAAATATTTAAGTAGAAATAATTGATTTTGATTAAAAATATACCACTAAAATATGGAAAAATATGCCAAGTTTTATATTTCATTAATAGATTTCTAATAAAAAGAGAAAGGGTCAAAACTGAAATTTGTTTAATATATATACGTCAAAGAAAGGTGTGTTTACTTTTCTGCTAATATATGATTCAGATGGAAACAGAAATGCCCATATAATCATAGCTGTATGCATGTGATAGCTTTCCCTAACCAATGAACCAAAAAGAAAATATTATTACTCTAAAGTGGAAAATAGAAATTAAATTGTAACAAATTTACCCATGATAGAGTAATACATTATATCCATGGTCCTCAAGAACTCTGCCTTTACTGAGCTTTAGTTTCAGGTCACACATTTCTGTTTTAAATTTCTTACCATGGTTTAATGAAAGACTCCTAAATACCTACATCTCTCTCTGATTAGCTATCTTAGAAAACTAATTAAGTAATCAATAAACAGAATGAGTATAAGTCAATAGTACCTCTGATAAGCATGCCTGATCATCAACCTACAACAACACAGTTGTCAGCAATTACAGGGGAAGCTATACCTTAAAGTTCATTAAAGTCACACTTGTAAAGCTATTAAATGTTATCTAAAAATGTTTTTTGTACTATTGGTAATGGAGGTCTTCGTTACCAAATTTTAACTCACAAAGTTTATTTTTAAGCCAGGTAAATAATAAACAGCAGTCCAGGAGCAGTGGCTCAGGCCTGTAATCCTAGCAATTTGGGAGGCCAAGGCAGGAACATTGCTTGAGGCCACGAGTTCAAGACCAGCCTGAGCAAGAGCAAGACCTCATCTCTACAAGAAATAGAAAAATCAGCTGGGCATAGTGGTCCATGTCTGTAGTCCCAGCTTATCAGGAGGCTGAGGCAGTAGGACCACTTGAGCCCTGGAGTTTGACATTATAATGAGGTATGATGAGGCCACTGCACTCTAGCCCAGGTGACAGGTTTAGACCCTGTCTCAAAAAAAAAAACAACAATAATAATAAACAAATTTTATCTAACTCAATTATGTGATTTGAATAACAACTACACCTTGCATCTATCATTCATTCATTCATTCATTCAGCTCACATTTATTTATATTGTTTCTAATATGTTCCAGGTCCTGTGCTATTTACAAAGGCATAAGCATTAATATGCCAGTCTCTCAACCATCAGTCAGACCTTAGTCTAGTGGAAGAGACAGACACATATAGAGAACAATTTATTACAAGTGACAATGTATCCTGAATGTGCCATAACCTCAAAAGCATGTTGGTAAAAATTAACCTATATTTGCATTAATATTAAAATTCTCTGGTTCATAGACTCCGACCTACATAACTAACTACAGGACTTAAGATTCTCCATTTCAAGGTCTCTGTAATTATTTCTGAGAGTCTCCAGGTGTCTAATATAAGTTCTTGACTAAACATGTCATATTACTTGGCTCCGGCATCCTTATAAATGCTCATCCACATAAAGGTACTTGAAGAACTCCCTCACTCAATTCATAAATAAATCACCTTCCATACCCCACTGCCCTTCTCCAACACTATTTCTTTTTCTAAAATGCTGCACAGTATCTTCATAAAAATGCTCCTCTGCCTTCATATAACCTGTAAATGGCTTTCCATTGACCTGAGAATAAAGTCTAGATTCCATCTTCCAGGATTTACCTCTTGTTCTTTGGCACAAAAGCAATCAGGATTACTTTTGTGGATAGAATATGATAAAAAGTCAAAATCAAGAAACTCTCTCGGGTATATGTACAAGAAAAAGTAAAGAGGGTGGAGCTAATAAGCCTAGGACGTTTTCAGAAATCAGAAAGCAAATGATTCACAGCCTAGATAGAGAAAAGAGGGCAGGGAGCAGGGGAGCTCCACTCTATGTTTGGCGAACGGTTCTGTTCAACAAGTGTGCTTAGTTCTTTTGTTCTTGAGAAAAGAACAAAGACCAAGGAGAGGTGATAAGAAGCCTTTGGCTCAAAAAGAGAAAGGATTTTTCAATGATCACTACTTTAGATATAATGTAAAGTTCTCTCAAGGAAAAAATGTTTCAAAAGTATCAGAATGTTCACATAGCAAACATCTTAAAAAAAGAATCCCTCCATGGAGGGAAAGATGGAGCAAATGATTCTACATCCCTTTGGTGTCTCAGTTGTAGGATAACCTTTGATAACAGTCCAGCAATAGCTCCAAATTTCAAGTAATGCATTGGATAATACCCCAAAAGGCTAAATGATAATTTTGAAAAGCCTTGCACATATCATGGATTTATGTGTATATTTTTAGGTTATAATTAAGGTATACATTTTTTAATTCCCATTACTCAAACTCCCAATTTTTAAATTAAAAAAAATTTTAAAAATCATTTTATCAAAGGGCACATTTTACAAATTGTTTAACTAGACTTTCATTTGGGGACTGTAGTTATTTTATAAAGTAATTATATAATTATATTTACGAAAAATGTCTGCTAAAAATACCAGATATAAAAAACAAAGTATACAAATTCTTATGCAAAATCATAACATAATAAATTGTTGGGATTTTTTTCTTTCATTCTGACCTAACTCCACAACATCAAAACTATTACTTTGTTCTCATCATCTAAGTGATGCATTCAAAATCTTCATTACTTTCATTGCCTTAGTTGCAGATGAATTCTCCACTTTTTCAAAGTCACCTGACAAGCTCTTATCAAGGGCTACCAGTATTGATGGATTCCCTCCTGAATATATTTTTATATATATATATATGTATATATGTATATATATAACATAACATATATATAAACTTTACATAACATGTATTTAAACTTTATTTGCAGTTTCAGTGGTCCCCAACCTTTTTGACACCAGGGCACCAGGGACCGGTTTCGTGGAAGACAGTTTTTCCACGGAAGGGGGCGGGAGCGAGGTTGGGGGGCACACACATCCTTGCTTTGGCTCTAACTCAGATCATCAGACATTGGATTCTCACGGGGAGCACGCAACCTGGATCCTTCCACAAGCGCAGTTCGCAGTGGGGTTCCCTCTCCTAGGAGGGTCTGATGCTGAAGCCGATGGGGGGCGGGGCTTCAGCAGTGATGCAAGAAATGGGGAGCGGCTGTGGGTGCAGATGGGGCTTCCCTTGCTCGCCCGCCTCCTGCTGTGCGGCCAAGTTACTGGGGGGGGGCGGGGATTGGGAGCCACAGATTTAACTTATATATACATACTTTTCTTGAAGAAATATATCAGGAGGTTTTTTTCTCCTTATCATAACAGATTTCCTTGATTTTCCTATAACCCACCAAATTAGCAATCCGCTCACATCCCCTCTCAACTCTTTGTTCTCCAGTCTTCTTCAATCTAAGATAAATTGATACTAAAATCTGCATTTAGTCACTAGTGTTTCTTTCATGACAGCAAGATGCTGGGTGACAGCATTTATTTATTTTGATTATACCACAAAATATAAGTAACACATTAACCTATTTATAACATATAGATTATAGACAGTCCTTGCTCTGCACAGTTCTTAGATGCACAAATTCCAGTTATCATGGTTGCTTAAATAACATCAGCCCCCAACAACACTAAATTTCAATTACCACACTATACTAACTGCGAGTAATCGCATAAAGTACAAACTCTGCTGCTAGTTTTGCTCCACAAATGACAGATGTGCATCATGGTCAGTGACCTGTCATATCACTTCTTTCAAAATCTGTTGGTGACTGATCACTGTGCACCTGCTATCCAGTTTACTTACAGATAGTAAAGCACATACTTGCACCGCTTTTTTGTCTCTCAGTGGTAAAACCACATGACATTTTACAAAAAATGGATAATCGAAAGAGGGAATTGGCTAACAGCAATGAAAGTGCCACAAAAAAATGAAAACTGATAGTTCTGAAGATAAAATTTCCATGTAATGTAAGTGGATTTATAGAAGAAACAGTGGAACATGAGATCGTTGGCACTGCCACCATTCAAGATTCACATATGCAGCCAAAGAAACTTACTGATGAACTCTTTGACAGAAATGAGGAAAGTGTGAAAAATAAAGTATAGACACGTCCCAGACCAAGTGACACTGGCAAAAAAAAAAAGAACTTTACATTAGAGGAACTCTCAAGATATCTTTCATAATATTGAAAATTTAATGGATAAAATATTAGAAACTGATCAGAGTTAGAAAGGAATATGACAATTCACCACGGCATAGAGAGGATGCTCACTAAGTTATACAAGGAGAAGAAGGCAAATATGGTTAAACTAAGATTGATAGTTTATTTACAAAGAAATAAAACACTTTCTCAATGTTTCTAATATTTTAAATGGCAATGTACTAAATGCATATTAGTTTTACTTTTTTACTTTTTAATTTTTAATTAATATGGGTACATAATAGTTGTATATATTGATATTGTACACATGTGATGTTTTTATACAGGCATACATTGTGTATTAATCAAATCAGGGTAATTGGGGTATCCATCACCTCAGGCACTATCATTTCTTTGTATTAGGAACATTCCAATTCCACTCTTTTAGTTATTTTAAAATATAACGTAACTTATTGTCGATTATAGTCACTTTATTGTGCTATCAAATATTGTTCATTCTAATCTTTAACAAAAATTTAAAGGTTGCAGAACAAACATAATTTCCCCTATTGATTTTTAGGATCTCTTTGCATAGTGTCAGCTGGCGGTCATTTTTATGGTCTTGCACTACCGTACAAAGTAAGAAATATCTGTACTCTGTTAATTTTAATCTTACATTATTCTTCAAAGTCTCTCAATTTCTTCCATGTCCAACTCACTTGTCACCTGTAGAATTTAAGGTGCTTATTCAGCCCTCTCTCACATGTACTCCACAAAAAAAAAAAAAAAAAAAAGCCAATGTTTCTAAGATCTTTAGGCAACAAATCAAAGTATAATATTCAGCTGATCAACATTACATATTCATTTAGTTTGGAGTAGTCTATGGGTGTCCCTATCAGATCCTCATTACTCAATTGATTGATCTTTTTTAAGCAAGAGAAACAACCCATTACTCTAGATTTCTGCATAACCAAGTAAACTTGTAGCAGATATAATTTTTCCTACATGTTCCTTGAGTAGTATACCTCCCAGTCAAATAAACGCAAGAGAAAGATGTCTCCTGCTCTAGGGAATAGGTGAACTAACTGGGACCTTTTTGTGACTCAGCATGCCACATTTTTCTACATAAAGCTCTGAAAACTGAGTGGAATAATTCACATAAGGAGCCTGGGGCATTTTCAAGGGAAAGGAAGATGAACATGGTGAACAGAATAAAATGTCACAGCCCCAGGAAAGATATATGTGATATAAAGATATATGTCCTGGGATATATGTGTGTGATCTAAAAGCACTGCAATTTTCCGGTTGCTTGGGAAAGTTTTAGCTTTGGATTATCTGATCTGAGTTTATTATCAGGAAAATTTTCATACTTTGAATAATTTCTACCTCTGTAGAACACCTCTATTCTGCCAGTAGCAGATGCCAAGTTATGGCTTTGGTGGTAACACACCCTGAAGTTACTTGAAAGACACATGCAGTCCTAAAGAGTGTATCGTGCATATACAACTTCACAAAAAATCTCCTATTCCATAGACATTCTGGAGCCACCCACTCTTTATCCTCCCTGAGGACAATACCTACATTGCAACTACTTACCAGAGCTAACACAGCTTCCCCAATTCAGTACCCTTTCCCCAACAGCTCAAAGTCTCCAAGTAACAACTGGAGAAGAAAGCACATTTCATGCTACCACGATTCATACACAAACTTCATGGACTGATTTTGTCCAAAAAAAGTGACCTTCCACAGTCAGCAAGACCAGACAAGATCAAATTCCAAATGAAACAAGGATTCTTAGACCCATTTAGGAGATATTTAGTTAGAACAGACTATATTTGCAGAGAATACTACTAGGAAATGAAATGCAGTGTACAATTCTGATCAATTTATTTGTGTAAAAAGTGATTATGAATTTAAATTAACTACTTTATATATTATGCAAACTTCAATACCAGACAATGGCATTCAGGGGGAAGAAAGAGGATATTTTCCAAGTAAACACGGAGCAAAATCTGTCTAATACCACACTCAGCCTTGTACGCTGAGAGCCAAAACCACACCTTGCTGTCTCTACTAACATGGATTTGCTCTTCTTTTGTCTTCGATGGCATGACTCTTTTTCCGGGAGGCTCCTGCCCATGCAAATGGTTTGACTGCCCTTTACAGGAACTTTCCCAAAGATCTCCTCAATGGCAAATGTCAAAAGGCTATTGAATCACTCACCTCAAAATCCTTACCTTGCTGTTTCAACCAAGCCTGAACTGTTGTATCCTTATCCTCACCCAATTCTAATGGAACCCTTTCCGACTTTGAAAGACCTGCCTTAAATCAAACTTTCTCTTGTCAACAAAGTCTGACTTTAACTTTCCCCACCCAAGACATTTTGTGAGGTAGCATTCTACCTTACCCAGATAAGAAATAAATTCAGGTTTGTCTTATCAACAGGTTCCGTTGGTAAATTCAGTGAAAGACCATATACGACAATAGAATTCTTAAGCACAACCTCTGCAGGAATCAGTTCAGATGGTTCGGGACTTGGTCAAAGACTGCCAGCTTCCGATTTTTGCCCCTGCTTCTAAGCAGGACCAAGCAGGGAAAGTCAACTATGTTCCCCAACCAGTCACAAAAGATGTCTCTCATTCTGAGTAGCCCACCTCCAGCGTCCCCTTGCCAACAACCTCCAATCAGTGCAAAAGTGAAGTCCTCCCAGATTGTTTTTTTACTATAAAGTTTGCCCATTCCCCTGTCTACCTCTGATTCTCTGCCAAACACAAGTCATGGTAGATGATCCTTGTTGTAATAAGCTCCGATTAAGTGCCCTGTATGTGTTCTCATTTTGGTGGTCTTCCTTACCTTCTATGGGAGCCAGTTTTTGACAACAGAATTTGAAAAATACAGGAGAAGCTTTTAGAAGATTGTAACCAGCCTTACGAACAAATTTCAATGACCCCTATATTTTTTATAATCCTCTCCCTTAACTAACTACTTTGACCTTTTGAATTGTTTCCAGAAATGGTAGATTTTCTGCAAGACACAGAGGCTGAGATTCTGAAGGTCCCTGGGCAGACTTCCTGAGGCCAAAATTCACCATCCCCCAAGGTACTTGGCCCTTCCTTTAAAAGTCTATAATCTCCAGTAGTCTAAGAGGCAACTTAAGGCAGCTTCCTTGTTCTCCCATCAAGATGTCTGTCCTATTAAAAAATTCCTTTCTTCCTTAACAATCCTCATTGCTTCAATAATTGGACCTTTGTGCAACAAAGAACTAGACCAAGGCCAAAACCCCTTGTGATTTCAGCAACAATATTCTTCAGGACTACTCATTTTCCAGTCAAGCTTTTAATATAAATTGGTAAACTCCCTGCCCAGCCAAGAGTTTTAATGACAGTTGAGTTATGGATACTATTGATATCCTCATATGAAACTGAGGACACCAACAGACAAGCATTCCTGGACTACATAATCTAATCCACATACAAAAGTCATCTTCAAATCCTGCCACTTGGGAAAAAAAAAAACTGTTCTCTACATCTCTCACTTTTTCATTCTTTAGTACATATTTAGTTATCATGTATTCAAATAATCACAATACATTTTTTTCTACTTCAGCAGCTCTTATGATGATGCTAAATTATCGATTTCATTATATTTTAAAACCTTCTATTATACCAATCACATTTTCTAAGTATCTATTTTTGAATCAGGCACCAAAATAAATTAAAAAGTAGAACATAAAGGACTACAAAAATTCTCATTTTTCTTATATAGACTAGAGAGGGGGGAAAACCTGCAATTCCTTATGCAGGGCAGAGAGAGAACAATGTGCCTTCCAAGAGAGGTATATAATTTTTCTCTAGAGTGGATGACTACTCAGAAAAATAACATTACGGGTTGTTTTGGTATAAAAAGTCAGGGCTTGCTGCAATAAAAAAAATATACAGAATTGAATTTCATATACAATAAAATGTATAAAACAATAAAACAAGAGGAAGAAGAAGGAGAGGTAATGAGGAAGGTATCAATGCTTGGAGAATGTGGTTCTTGAATCTCAGGACTAATCACGAAAGGTGAGAAGATGAGGACATTGATGTCTGATGACAAACGGCAGCCTGTGAGAAATTTCAACAGTAGTAATGACTGAAAGACTGTTAAAAATAATATTCTTCTACTAATAAAGTAATAATATTCTAGTATTTAATTTGTTGTTTTTTCCTGTGCTGTGCTACCCAAAACGATTTAGAAAAACTGCAAAATTCAAGAGCATTGTGATCATGATGATTTGGAGAATCAAAGAGAAAAATATATAGGTATTTACATCAACACGGAAAGCAGAAAACACACCTGAAGACCAAGAATTCAATGAAAATGTGAAATTAGGCCAAAAAGTGATTCAGAGAAATGTAGACACCAAGTGTTCCTATAGATAGTATGAGGGAAATGTTGGCTTTCCTATAATAATTGGTATGGAAACCAACATAAATTTTACTTACATATTAAAGGAAGAATAAAGTCATAAGGCCAAAGGATCTGAGAACACCCAAGAAACTGACATTTAGGTGACAGGATTCTGTAATTGTAGTCATATAAATGTTAATTGAGACTAACATTCAGGGTTATTTCATTCTTTTCTTTCTTTCTTTCTTTCTACCTCTCTTTTTCTTTCCTTCTTTCTTTCTCTTTCTCTATTTTAAAAATTTTCCCTTATTACTCAGTTTATTGGTATATACAGTTAATTCTCTGCTTTGAATTTTAAACTTAAAAGAAGTTAAACTTAGAAGCAGTTTTTTTCATTTCTTCTTTTTCAATTACCATATCAAGTTAAAATGTGATAATGAAGTAATTTTGAAAAGGAATTCATTCGTACTACCAATATTCAAAATATGGAAGCATGATGTGGAAAAGAAGAAATGAGTGAGGACTTATTTCTCTGAAGTTTGAGACTAAGTCTTTTACCTGTGTTGAAGGGAATAAGACCACCAGGGCTTAGAGACCCCATTTCTCAGGCCATGGGAAAGAGAAGGTAAAGGAATGCTGCCTAGGCAAGAGCCAGAGATGAGGGCAGAAATTAACTGCCTAGTTGGGGGACATTTCAAGTGATCTAGGAGTACAGCAAAGCAGACTCCCACCTTGAAGCCTAAGGGGCCTCATGCTTAAAAAGCCACCCACGGCTGCAGAGGAAGATTGCAAAATGTCAGCCCAGGAGAAGGGACGTCAGGCTCCAATTCTTAAAACACCAGGCTAAGCTCCTTCCCTCCTTTTTCAGTAGAACGCCTCAGTTAATGGGACGCTAACCTCCCAGTAAGAAGTACCAATCTCTTTGTTCCTCAGTCTAATGGGCCACAGCTGCTGAGTTCAGAGGTGCTATCTATACATACCATAAGGCATAGTTGTGCTTAGTAATGAGTTATATGCTCCTGCTTCTATAGATAAAAGAGTAATTAGCTAAGGCATCTTGTGACTTTTTGGGCAGCCTTGAAATTTCTACACATTGTAACCCATTACCTTTTCACATGAAATCATTGTAATCTATAGCATGAAAAAGAGAATAAAAGTGGGGCTGCTCTTCAATCAATACTACCTTGGCACCTGAGTGCTGGTGGTCCCCTGACTTCCCCACACCCTTACACCTTATTTCTCATGTCCGTGTCTTTGTCTCTCTCATCTCTTGCAAAGCACACTGCCCAGGGACCCGGTTATATCCGGGGCGTTGCGAACCCCTAATACTGTGTGTTCTCTGTGAATAATTCCATGTTTGTTAGAAAAATCAGTGAGACACAAATTTCAGTGCAGGAATATGAATAGAAATATGTATGTGCGTATATCTACATTCCACATATATACACACTTCATGCATATGTCTATTCCATATTTATTCTACATATATAGTTAATATATATTCCGAATATATGCATTATATAATCTCTATATATGTCAATTGTATATATATTTATAACTTTATTTTATTTACTTTCTTGGATTTGAATCATGGGAAATGTGAGATGTCTTCTTGCAATTAACAGGTCATGATCAGAGAAAGCATTATTTATTCTTAATTAGCTCCACTGAGACTCTACATGGATATAATGCCATTTTATTGGTTACAAATCAAGACCAAAATTATCATTTTTACCAAGGCAAGACCTCTCCATTCAAACAATAAGCTTTCTTGAAACTAGATGCCTATTATATCTACAGTAAGCAAATTTTCATAATCAATATACAGGATATTTTACTAGTTTTAAATATTCTCAATCAGCAATAAAGTTGTGGCATTAACTAGTCATTAATATGCCAGCTTTAGTCCTTTAGCAATGATTTAAAATCAACGTTTTGATAATTAATATTGATTACAGAACACAAATATAATCCAACTGATATTTTTGATATCCATAAAATTATGAAGATCTATATATTGTATTAAGGAATTTTTAAGATTAAAACAATAACCATTTATTCTACACATCCTTTAAGATCAGCTCAAATGTCTCTTGCCTCCCCAGCTTTTATACATTTCTACTCA
Source organism: Propithecus perrieri (assembly GCA_963574695.1). NCBI lineage: Eukaryota > Metazoa > Chordata > Mammalia > Primates > Indriidae > Propithecus > Propithecus perrieri. The sequence continues at coordinate 154,616 of CAUYRB010036203.1, forward strand.
GCAAATATTTATTTAATGCCTACTATGGACCAGATACTGTGGTAAACTCTGAGGGAACAAAACCAAATATAAAAGAGTGTTCCTCACAAGTCTTTCAGTCAATAGTGTTCCTTATTTAAATGAGATTGGACTTTTCTCAGCCCTTGGCAGTTAGAACTCAGTACACTTGAGTGCTCCTCTCTCCCCTTCCCTTATGTCACACTGTTTATACCTTTGTCAAAGCCTATGTTTCAACACACTGCATTGAAATTATATGTTTATATGACTGTTTCCTTTATAAAGAGTTTGTAGGGCTTCATTTCAGTATTATTTCAACCCATATAGACTAGTGTCTATTTCAGAAAAGACAATCAATTCACTAATTATTTTGAAAAGTGACAGAAGATAAAAGAAACAAATATAGAAAAGAAAGAGATCTGGAAGATATCTAAAGTAGAACTACATTTTAATATACTACTTTAATCTAATGATTTATAGCTCCTTCTGAGAAACATTGAAGCTTTCAGAATTTAATGAGCATGTAAAGATGGGAACTCTTAAAAAGGTCAAAGCATGTAAACAAAAGGTAACTACGAAAGTGGTACAACCAAGAATATTTAATATAACTTAAAACATGTATAATACATATCTTCGTGTGTTATGCTGTAGGTGAGTGGTCTTAGCTGAGAGAAAGGGTGGGCGCCACATGGGGGAGAGTTTATCTTTCCTTTGTCATAGTTTTGATAAATCCTGTAAAATATTTATTCTCTCCTTTCCTTCTTCTGATAATCAGTGATTACCTCTATGCAACAGAACTATCAGGGTCTAATATTTTACTAAAGCTAAGATGTGCCAATTCCTTTTGCCTGGGGCCAAAATGGGAAAATATCCTCAAACTAGATCAATTGTCTTACTCCAATTGTTTTTATTCAAAACTATGAAATCCAGTCGAAACTGTCGTGTGCAAATTCCAGGGGAAAAAGAAACAGCTAGGCTTTATTAGCTCTTTGTACACTGTATGGATTTTCTCCCATTTCTGAGCCATTAAGCAGGATAACAGTACAGTTTTCTTTAAAAAAAAAAAAAGACAAAAAAATGTTTAAAATGTCATAAAATGGAAATTCCCAACAAAAGAATTACAAATGGACAATAAATATATTTTTAAAGTTTAATATCATTGGTAATTGAAAGTGAGATATTTCATTCTTCACTTACAAATTGGTCCAGATAAAAATAAAAGCTAGAAATATTCTCTTCAGCAATCCTATGTTGACACATACATAGGAAAATGGAAACCTTCATTTCCTACTAGTGAGAGTACAAATTAAAAAACAAAACAAAACAAAACAAAAAAACAGCATCATAAAGGCTGCCTTCCAATATGAATCAATTGTTTTTAAAACCTGGCAATTTAAAACTCTGTTTAAAGAAATAATGAGAAATACGCATTGACAAAAATGTCCTCAGCTTGACTAAACTTCCTATGTGCTCTTTGACTCTAGGCCCTGATTCGGTTTTTTTTGTTGTTTTTTAGAAAACTTGCAATAAGTAAATTCTTTCTCAGCCCTTTGAGATGTAAATCTTTTTAAAAGCCTCTTGTCAGTTTTACAACCCAGGAATGTCTTTCTCAAGGACCCGGGAGCCATCTCTTTGTTTCCCGCAGAACTTAGAGAACTGCTAGTTCTGTGGGAGGGTAGGAGCCCAACTCCTGCTTGAGCTTTGCTCCAACTGTAAAAGTACCTCCTGTGACAAAGATAAGAGAAAGTTTATTTTTCCTTTGGGTGAAGCCAGTTAGCAAACAGTCTCCCTCTCACTCTAGCACTTAAAAGTCCTCTCAACCTTTGTTTCAGCAGAGTTGAATTCAATCTGCCTTCTGGTTTCTCTCTCCTATAGTGATCGCTTTCAATAAAGTCTCCTTTGCTTTTTTAATTTTGGCCAGTGAAATCTCTGCTATGACAGCATAAAAAGTTATGTACTATTGTATTTATTAACGCATTATTTATAATAACAAAAAATAAAATTTTATATATTCAATATATTAATTGTTTAAATTACAAATATCATAAAGCAGGTAAAATACAACAGAGAAAAATATTTCTTTCTTTTTACAAATCTCCTCATGCAAGATTTTAGGTAGAGAAGCAAAGAAATTGTAAAATAAATGCATCTTGCATCTACTCCCATTCTTAAGGTCGATGTCTTTGTTAGCTAATTATGATTTCAAACAGGGCAATAAAATGCAACAGAACCATAATATGCAATGAAAAATACAAAAAAGGAGCACAACATGACATTTCAAATCTTCCACAGACTTAGAATTCCATGTAATTGATGAATGTGACGTTCTGCAACTATTTATATAACTAAGCCACTGAAAAATGAGATCCTGTCACAGTTTGAACAGATAACAACTGAAGAAGAGAAAATCGGCAATAATGACATGACAGATGCTTTCGATGATTTGAGTATCATAGGATTAAGAGATACCATAAGACAATGGCCCTCAAACTTGGCTGCCTATTGGAATCAACTTCTGGAATTTTTAGAAACACTGATGCCTGGGGGTGTGGCCTTGATGTCAGGATTTTTTTTTAAAGGAACCAGAAATTTCTAATGTGCGGAAAAACTAGAGAATCGTGGCTGTAACCAATATTCTTGGTCCTCCGCATATGCCCCTCAATGATCAGCTCTATTTCTTTGGGCACACTGGCCTGACTTCCAGCCTGAGACTCAGCCTGTGGGCTTTATTTGCCCTCTGGAGCTAGATTAATCTCCTTATTTATATCAGAATACCAGCAGTTCTTTAGAATTGTATCCACCCTATCTCTGCACTCCTCAGCCTCCTTCCACACTCCATAGCGTTTATAACCATACATAATACTATATATATTTATTTTTGATTTTTCATTATCTCCCACTAATATAATATGCTGTCCTTAGGCTCAGTACCTTAAAAATGAGGAGACATGTATATCTTAGTAACAATTATCATCTAACAATTAACTCTCTATGCATTACTACTTAATGATAACTCCCAAATCACAAGACATATTTTCTATACTCTAGAATATATATTTAAATGACTTTTTAAACCTCTGAACTCTAGTAAGAATATTTTTTGATCGTAGCACTGAAATGCACCATTACAGTTATTAAAAGTCTTACAAGTTTGGGGAGAGTTCCTGGCTTATAAGAGGGACAAGATGGAGCCATGTTTGAAATGAGCACATTATCCAGAATCTCATCTTTATTAAATTAATGTGTTTGAAAGGAAAATATGAACATATTAAGCCTCGGCTTTCCATCATCTATAATATTTCTCTCCTCTCAGTTCTCTTCTCTTGTCTTCTCTTCAACTCTTCCCTTCTTTGTATTTCATATTCACAGAGAGATGAAATTCACTTGAATATCATAGCTTAAATATAGACGCCCAAGCAGACTTTGTGTTTAATATTCTACTAGCATTAGGAATGACACTAATTTTAGGTTTCCAAATTATTACATCCCACACTGCAATTAATATAATTTAAAGTAGATGTTTTAAGATAATGGAAAAAACACTAGTTAGGAAGAAAGAGCTTGGCCCTAACCATCTTTTGCCACTACTGAGTTTATGAAGGGTCTTTGCCAAATGAGTTTTAACCTGTGCCTCTTTCCAACTAATGACTTCACGGGCTCCTTTAATCCAAAAATCTCTAGGGGATGCCCAGTCTGACTGTGATAAGGTTAAAGTACTGCCAATGGTCTATGAATCCTTTGCACTGAAAACTGCTCTATATTCCTGCAGCGCTCTCCTTGAACAACCCTGTTATGGAACAGCAAAAACATCTGTAAACAAGAAAAAATTGAAAGCTACATACAAGGTCCTTGCGTGTTTCTAAGTGACTTATTTCAGAATCTAAACATTTCATTATTTAGTTGGAAATGCTCTAGTTTGCTTAACAAAACACCAATGTCACTATTATAACAGAATAAAAATGAATTTTATATAGCCTAACAACATACATTTCTCTAATGCTGAACTACAGATGACTTTTGAAGCTAAAAAACAATCATTCAAACAGAGCAATTTTCTGCATTACTGCTTGACTTTTTGAGAATAACTAACCTTTTACATAATGGAAAATTGAAAGAAAATAGTATTACTAAATAAGACATTTTCACACCTGGTAATCTGGGGTAAGGAAAGACTGTATGTCTATCACTGAGTGAGATCGCTTCTCACTGCAACATTTTCTTTAGCCACATTTTACTACAATGCAGGAATAATTTTCTAAAGCCATTTGAGAATTATTTCCACCTGTGGCTGTTCTATCTTTTATTTAGCCTATACAACAAAATTGCCATTTGGGTGGATACCCTATTTTATTGATTTCTTTAATTTGCTATACTGCAATCTCTTTTTAATTTTTTAACTAGTCTAGTATAGTGCTCCATTTAATAAATATAACCAACACCTTTTATTATTCCACTAAAATACATATTCTCTTCTGGGTATCAGCTATGTCACTAACTGTGAGAACTATGTGATATTATGTATATATATTATGTTACATGATATTATATACATACATGTCTCCATCTTTAATGAAATTCTTAATCTCTTAGATATGCTACCTCCCCTCCCCACTCTCTTTCTCTCCAGTAAGCCCAGCTTGTTAGGTGATACTAAAGACAAAAAAAATCTGTAAAGGATTCTTTTGGCTACACACAATAGAAAATCCAACTAACTGTGGCCTAAATCATTATAATATTTCTGATCACTAAAATGATGCCTGCTTCTAGGGTCCATTCAGAGATCAAATAAGGACCTAGCCTCTTTTAATTAATTGCAGCATCATGTTAGAATTTCCTCTTCATGTTAATTATATGATGGTCACAAGACAGATGAGACCTCTCCAGGATCATAACCTCAAACCAGCCTCCCATGAACAAAGAGGGAGGCTTGGGAAACAGGTTTTCTCCTCCTGAGACTGTCTTTTAATAGGAAAAGGAGCTTTTGCCTTTTACCTGTTAGGATGCCTCTAGTAGTGATGCTGCCAAGACAACATGGATGTTCAAATACATGACTTTTGCCTGCAATGACTTGACAAAAGTTAAGAGAAAAAAGCAGCAGCTCAGCAACAGCCCAGAAGAGCACCCAACAGCAAGCTCAGGTTGACTCTTTAATACATAACTCAAATTTCACATATCATTATGTTATTCCCTGTGGTGCAAATTCCTTCTAAGTTTCTTCTCTAAACATTTCCCCTCTCCAAAGCAGCTAGTTAGAATAAAATATCAACACTTCTAATTACTGTTTACTACATTTCTACAAGGATCATCTTATCATAGTGCCATTAAAACCAGGGAGGAACAGTGTCCTGCTTCTGTGCTAACCAAGAATGAAGCACACCATCCACATTTAGTTGAATTCCATGTTCTATTTTGTCAAGTTCCAAAGGTTTTCTTGATTCACCTCTCTTCTGAAAACTAAAAAATAGTACAAATATTTTTAATTTCCCATTATGCATTCAGTCTAACCCATAGAGACTGAGTGACCTATACATATTTACCTGATTTTAGTGACCTCACATGTTTTTTTTTTACCTCTTGCTTAGATGTTTGCTCCTCGACCAGTCAAACAGAATTCTCCTTTGATCAGTAGCAAAACTTAAAAAAATGGCGAAACAAATAAATAGGACCTTGCAAAACTTTACTTGGGTCTTTGTACAGCTCAGAAAAGAGCCTGTAAGTAATGAGCTATCTCCCAGACCTACCTCCTTCTGCCCTTTTATTATCAGTAGGTCAGAAGGTTCACAGTTTGAAATAAATGACAATACAGCACAAGAAAAAAGAAAAAATAATAATACTGTTCCATATACTCATTAATTTTCCCAAATACTTTAGCAATTACCAAGCAATTACTTTAGCAATTACTTTAGCACTTTAGCAATTACCAAGTGCCAGCCACAGTACTAAGCACCGGGTATATACTAGAGAACAAAACTGACAGGACCCCCAACCTTGGGGAACTTGCAATCTAGTGAGAAAGTGGGGCCATAGCGAACTAAACAAATACACACACAGTTATATTTTTTTCAGTGTGATATGTGCATATATTTCAGTACATATAGTGATATGGGATAACAGAGGAAGGCCACTTAGATAAAATTCTAAGAGAGGAAAGTCTCTCTGAGCACGTACTTACTTCTTAAGAAACGGACTGAAGAACAAGAAAATAGACAAACACAGAGCAAGGGGAAGAGATTTCCATGGAGAAATATCATGTGTAAATTCATTAGGCAGCACAAAACTTGGCATGCTTAGAGAACCAAAAGGCTACCTGTATGGCTGAAGCATAAAGCACAGACAGAAGAGTAGCATTAACATTAAATGGGAAAGGCAGACAGGGGATGGATCATAGCAGAAATCAGAGATATGTTCAAAGTGAAATGAGAAGTCATTAGAAGCTTTCAAAGGGGGTGGGGAGGAGAGTTTTATATACATATAACATGTGTATGTATGTATGTGTGTGTGTGTGTGTGTGTATGTGTGTATAATTGCTCTTATTATTATACTTTCAGGGGGGTCAGTTAAAGAAAGAAAGAGGAAAATTTGGGGATGGATCTTTCTGGGAGACCAGCTTCTGGTGAGTTTTCCCAAAACTGATAATTTATGCTCTGAAGTTGGAGGAAGACAATTTCAGAAAGGAGGGTAGAGCAAATGTCAGTGGAGTGAAGTTAAACAGTGATATATGCTCAAAGAGGATACTCTAGGTAGAGTTAAATTTAGCTTTCAATGTTAAATTCTGTCATTCATATGTTATAAAATTCTACATTTTAGTCCATTTTGAGAAAAAAATATTCCAACAAAGCTTCTTAATGTTTGGTAAATGAGGAGATTAAAAATACCTCACCTCATTTTTCCCTTTAAAAGAAGATGATACTTCAGAGAGAATGAAAAATTGACATAATAAAATCAATATTAGAAAAAATAACCTTGTATTTGTTCACATATTTAAAGTTATCCAGAAATATTTAGTATATTCCAGCATCCCAAGTGATTTCAGGAAATTGCTGCACTTAGATCTCCCACCACAATTGGGGTCTTCAATCCAGAATAACAGAAAAGAAGCCATGATTCAGGCCAAAGAAAAATTTCCATGTAAGCATGTTAACACCCTTTTTCAGTGCTAATGAAAGTGCTGTATAGCTATCAACTTGGACTTCTCACTCACACAAACATTTATCCCAGTGATAATGTACTTCTTCCCCATGCACACTGAAGTGTGAAAACACAGGCTCACAGTATCACAGAGTTTTAAAGCTGGAAAATAAATCTAAGCGAAAGAGTCAGTTTGACTACTCTCCATGTTTTTACCTCATAGGATAACAACAAAAAACTTTCTCTCCTCTCAAAAGATATATTTCACATAGACTAACAAATTATGGTAGGGAAGAGTCTACTCATCATCTAGTTTATATATATATATATATATATTATATATATATATATAATATATATATATATATATAAAGTCATACACATACCTCAATCTACATTTTCCCCAAGAAATTGCATGGATCACCTAGGTGCACTCTTGGACACTATGCATTCAAAGCTGAGATATGATGTACTCAAGGCAAAACAATTGGTGCAAAGATGAAGTCAGGGTCTTTGAAATTTCATGGCCCTTTAATGTGTATTGTGTTTATTATGTTTATGGTGTTAAATTTAGAAATAAAATGAAATTACAAAGTTATTAACAATATCTCTGAAAATTTCCAAATCCCTAAATTAGGAACATAAACCACTTTTGGTAAGGTAAACTTTGTGAATAAAATAAAAATTGGTAAGGCATTATATATTTTGGTGTTTTAGGAAAGTATTAATAACTGGATATACTGTATCTTGCCTATCAATGAAATTTGAAAACATATCTCTAAAATAGTGTTTTTCCATGTGGAAAGTTTGGTATAGTGTTTTCTGACCTGTAGTAGTTCTCATTTAGAGACCTCAGAGATATCACCAGTTGCTGATATTTATTGTACATATTTCACTGTCAAAAGCTTTCAAGGGCAAATGAAAGAGCAATCCTCTATATTCCTAATTGACACATGGTTTTAATGTTGTAGTGACAAGGAATCAGCAGAATCTATCATCTCACATGTACTGATAATTCTTTTCAGAGAAAGCCACTACAGCATGAGTTCATTCAGCATTTATACTTCAGCTCAAGTGTTACCACTTCATACATGAAGCATACATGAACACCAAGCCATACATGAACACCCAATCTGACAGTGCCCCCCCCATTCTAGATTACTCTCTCAGTTAGCTTCATCCAGTAGGCTGAAAAATGTCCCCCAACCAAAATGTCCCAAGAACCTGTATGGCAAAAGAGACTTTGCAAATGTGATTAGGGATCACATTGTAGGGAATTATCCTGGAATATCTGGGTGGGCCCCAAATATAAGGGCCCTTGTAAGGGCCAGCAGCGGGGAGAGGGTTCAAAATCAGTAGTAAAAGATGCAAGAGATTGAAGTGATGCAAGGAATGGGCCATGAGCCAAGGAAGGCAGGGGTCCTCTAGAACCTGAAGAAAGCAGAAACTCCCCAGAAGCCTCTAGAAATAACACAGCCCTGCCAACACCTGGCTCTTAAACGTCTGACCTCCAGAAATGTAAAAGAATGAATTTGTTTTATCGTAAGCCACTAATACTAATAGGATATTAATACACTTCATTTTCATTTTCATTGTAACACTTACATCTACTTAAAATTACCTTGTTTCTTAATTTTATAAATATATTTCTGTCCAATTTTGAACATAAAGTCCCTAACATGGACATAGAACTTAACTATCTCGTTGGCTGCAGAAGCCACAGCACCTGGAAGAATGTCCCAAACATAGTGCTACATAAATATTGAAGGAGTGAGGAAAAGAGAGAATAGAGCTATAAAAAGACACAGAAGTGAACATCAAATCTTTTGCTTCTGGCAATCGTGTTCTTTCTTCACTATTATGTCAGCACTGCCTTTATTTCTTAGGGAAGAAAGAAGATTAGTCCTTTATTTTTTGATTACCCCTACTATGAAGATATGGTGATGATGATGAACATGTGCTTTCACATAAAATTTTAATCTAATAATTTTTAAATTATTAAAAATTGCTTTATTAAAGTATCTAAACTTCACCAGTGTACAAATATTAAATAATTTTGTTTTATTCTCCATTCACTATACTACTCTTTCCTGTCCCTGAAGGATGTCTAGGGCAAGTCAAAATTTAGTCTTACTTAAACTTTAAATATCATACCTCATTTAGCATTTATTTCCTCCTTGTCCACAGTGATTCTTCTTAAATTCCTTTTCATCCCACTGCTGTCTGCTCATAAGGACACTGGGACTGAGTCAACAGGGTGACTGTGGCAAGCCCAGTTCTAATGCCTTTTAAAAAACTTTCCAGAAGTATACTTATTATCTACTATTTTCAACTGTGCTTCTCAGTTTGCTTAACTGCAAAATGGAGACAACAGCTTTCTTTCTTACCACAGAAAGATGCTGTGAGGTTCAAAAAGCGCAAATTAAAAGAAAATTTTTGTAAAATGCAAAACAGTAAAGAGTAGTGGAAATGAGGTTCAGTAAAGATAGGGGAGGGAAATCACATCTGCTGCAAGGTGCCTTTCACAGGCTGTAGCACTTAACCCTACCAAAGTGCAATCCAGTATATGATGATTTGAGGCTCAAAGACATTAGAATCATGCCCTCATTCACACTGGCTAATCCATGGCAGAGCTGGATTCAAAGTCAGACTCCAAAGCTCATCTTCTTTTCAAAACACCATACATTGTTAACAAATAAACAACAACAAAAAAACCCAGCTTATTACCAATGGTCTCTTTTGACTTCAAAAATTATGATACATATATGAAAGTAGAGATAGCACAAGCATAGTTAACTTGTTATGTTTTAAGAATAAAAGCATAATGATGAAATTAATATGATTTTTATATGCCATTAAGTATAGACTAGTGAGATGAATGATATCATTTTTTAAAAAGTTAGTTTGCCATAGTAAGCCCAATTTTTGCCTTATAGAACCAAAATCCAAAGACTGTCCCAAGGCCAATGACTCCTGGTTAACTCATTTCAAGCATTATATCTGTAAAGAACTAGGTATGAAATTGGAAAACCTAACTAGATGGGCTATTTCACTTTTCCAAGGGATATCCTTGAGAAAGAAATGAATGTTCAGTTTAGTCTAAAATATTTGATTTCACAGAAGTAGAGAGTAGAATGGTGATTACCAGGAGCTGGGGAGATTGAGAGGTTGGCGAGATGTTGGTCAAAGGATGTAAAATTCCAATTAGAGAGAGTAAGTTCAAGAGATCTATTCTACAATATGGTCATGATAGTTAATAGCAATATATTGCATTCTTGAAAAATGATGAGTGGATGTTGTGTTCTCACCACAAAAATGATAACTAGGTGAATTAATACATATGTTAATTAGCTAGACTTAGTCATTTCACAATGCATATATACTTGAAAACATCATACTGTACATGACAAATACATATAATTTTATCTGTCATCTTAAGAAAATAAAATAATAAAGCAACAAAAAAAGAAAAGTTAGTACTTATTTTAAAATGTAAGTTGCTTGCAATAAGAATTCTAAATTTAACGTTGGTATCCAACTCATGTACATTTCCCACTTCCCAATGCAGTTATGAGATATATTAACAAGTTGGATTGGATTTAATATTCTTGCACAAAATACTCAATAAATGACAAGCTAAGTTTTCAAAACCATGAGAGGTTTAAGGATGGCAATGCCATTTTTACTTTATTTTCCTAGCATTCTTCCCATCCTTGGGGAACTGTTTCTCCTTCTATGCTACCCTGTATTCTAGTGCAAACACAAAGAACTAAGACAGTGTTTGTTAAACTTTTAATAGAATTCCTCATAAAAAAAAGTCTAAACATAAACAAAATAAATTAAGCTTAGAGGCCAAAATAAGCTTATTTATAACTTTCACAATGATTTTGTATTACACTACCTGCTGGGTTAAGCTGATTGGAACAAGAGGAACACCAGACCCAAGTAGAGTCAGTCACAGGGTCTTGGATCTCTGGCCAAAGGTAATTGAGCCCAGGGTAGGCACCTCACCCAAACCTGAGCAATCAGAGTATATTTCTGGAATTTTTTCACTCTAATGGTAGAGCTGTAAGTTGTGGATCTTTGAAGACTGTCTCTCTCATATGCCATATGGCAAAAATTTACAGTGAGAAGAGATGGCAAACTCTTGGCAGAGTTCTAGATGTTTATACAGCTTTAGTTTTTAATCCTCTCTTCAGTAATATAGGAGTCTTTCAATAAAACAGCAATTTTTCCTATGCTCATTTATATTAGATTTCTATGGCTTATAGACATAAAATTCCTGAATTATACAAAAATGTCAACACTGAAGAAATAGTCCCTCATGGTGTCAGCAATAGTTTTATTAATTTCAGCTGTGATATTTTAAAAATATATTTAATTTGTTTTATTGTTGAAAAAGTTAATCTTAATATACAAAAATATGTACTGTCAGTTTTACTATAAGGGATGGAATTGCTATTTTTTCTTCTTAGCCAATTTACCTAAGAGTGAGCAGCTCAGTTTCAGGGCACTATGTACTGATTATACAGAGTACTCTACACTCGAAGAATACACAGTCAAGCTTCCCAAAGCTAACCAAGAGAGAATATTAGTGTATTTTCCCTCTGGATTATTACATTTAATAAAACTCATTAGATGGCAAAGCAAAACAATGATAATAAGAAACAAAACATATCAAAAACATATTAATAAGGGGGGGGAAACTAAAGGCATTTGAATAGACTTGTAACATTTATCAATAATTTCCTAAACTAAGGTACACCCAAATGCACCACAACTACCAACACCACAACCACATTTAAGTATTATGATTTTTTTAAAATTCACATTTCAGTTTCATATTTGAGCAAAATGTCATTCTTGGGATATAATCATGACCCTGGAGTTTGGGGGCTTCACAACAGCTTGATAAAAAAAATGTGTTTTTTGCCAATTTGAAAAGTGGATTCAAGTTTTACAATGAGAAAGGAAAGAGGAGGCAGTAGACAAGGGAGATACAAAGATATTTTTTCTATGGTTCATAGTTTTCTTAAGTCTCCATCTAGATTAATGCTAAAGAAAAACAGTCATAATTTACAAGGGAGCATGATTCTTATGCTATTCAAGTTACCCTGTACCTCTCATTCCTTCTCCTGAAACAAAATATATTTCTTCTCTCCTTTCTTTTTATTATATTGTCTGATTTTTATTAAAAAGGGCTCTTGCCTTTCAACTGTTAACAAAGAAGTCTTATGCCTACATTTAATACAGACTTTCTTTGTAGGAGCTATATGTTTTCACCAATGGTGACATGTCAAGTCATGACAGCTAAAGTGAAGCTTCTCCCAAAACATATAAACACAAATGTGATAGGCATCCTCTAAGAGGATGATATGATGTGCTCACCTCTTAGTATTCAGGCCCTTGTGTAATCCTATCCCCTTGAGTGAGGATTCAATGACTCCTCTCTGTTGATACAATGGCAGAGGTGATAGAGTTTACTTCAGAGGTTAAGTTACAAAAAGACTGTGGCTTCTACTTGGGTACCCTCCCCTGCTCTCTTGTTTACTTGTTCTGAGGGAAACCAGCTGCTACCTTGTAAGCCACCCCAGGGAGAAACTCACATGGCAAGTATCTGGCCAACAGCCAGAGAGGATCTGAGGCCTGCCAACAGTCACATATGGGTGAGCTTGGATGTTGATGCTCTCCCAGTAGAGCCCTGAGATGATTTATTAGTAACTGCAGTCTTGTAAAATGTCCTGAGTCAGAGGCACCCAGACTCTAGATTCATGATCTACAGAAACTGTGAGATAATAAATGGTTGGTGTTTTAAGGTGCTGAGCTTTGATTATATAGTGATAGATAACTATTAATAATATAAAAAGCAATAAATTTGTCCTCTGCCTATAAAACATTATGATCAACATATTAATTTTCAGTGCTGAAAAATGCAAATCTACCTAAATAGGTTGAATAATTGCTAGAATGAAAGGAATCAATCTAACAAATGTGTATAACTATCTTTCTATATCTACATGTGTATCTACATCTATATTTATATCTATAGCATCTCTCTGAGGAGGATGTTTGGCCATGGAAAAAGGCCATCTCTGCTGTGGAATAGAGGAATCAAACTATTGTATCTTGATTCTAGTAAATACCAACTTTATCTAATTAACTGAGCTAATTTTGAGTCTGGCTTATCAAGCAATTTTCTGATTCTGATGCATTTTATGAGCCATTCATATAGGCTGCCATTCTTGACTTTGCGATTGCTGCTATCTAATATGCATATGCATTTTCATTATGATTGATAAACGGAACTGCCACTTTACTTTCTATGTAGTTCTGTTTACAGAAGTAAACTAGTTATAGGTACAATAGTACAAATAACTGTATCCTAGACCATGTGACTATAGTATTTCTTATGTTGCTGATAAAATCAAGTTTTCAGCCAGACATTCCATCAGAGTAAATTTACCAAGTTAATGAATGACACTTTCTAGAATCTCACAGGTAGTAGGAGCCTCCTAATCCCTCCAGATGGATGCTTTGCCTTCAATGTCTCTCTTTTAATTAAACATGCACAAACCTTTCCACTGAAAATAGAAAATAATATTAAAATCTCACTTTGGTGGTAGCCTAATAATTTTTAACAGCTCTACTGAGGTAATTTATTACCAAAAAATTCACTTATTTTAAGCATACAGTTTGATTTTAGTACTGTTATACAGTTGTGAAAACACAACACAATTTTTAAATTCTTTCATAACCCCCAAAGTTGCTTTGTGCCATTTACAGTCTTTTCCACTCCAAACCAAACCCCCAGGCAACCACAGATCTGCTTTCTGTCTCTACAGATTTGCCTTTTCTAAAACTCCAATATAAGTGGAATAATATACTCCCCACTGCAGGAAAAAAAATAAAAATAAAATAAAATAAGTGGAATAATACAATATGTAGTCTATTGTGTCTAGCACCTTTTACTTAGCATATATATATACACATATATATATATTTTTTTTTTTTTTCAGAGACAGGGTCTCCCTCTCTTGCTCAGAGTAGAGTGTAATAGTGTCATCATAGCTCACTGCAACCTCAAACTCCTCAGCTTAAGCAATCCTCCTGCCTTAGCCTCCCGAATAGCTGGGACTTCAGGCATGTGCCACCATGCCTGGCTAATTTTTTCATTTTTTAGTAGAGACAGGATCTCACTATGTTGCCCAGGCTGGTCTCAAACTCCTGGTTTTTAGCAGTCCTCGCACCTCAACCTCCCAAAGTGCTAGGATTACAGGTGTGAGCCACCACGCCTGGCTAGCATAATATTTTTAAGATTGATCCATGTTATTGCACATATCAGTAGTTCATTCTATTTATTGCTGAAAAGTATTCCATCATATAGATTTACCACATTTATTTATCCATTCACAAGGTGATGGCTATTTAGGTTTATTCCTCCTACATGCAAGATTTTGTGTAGACATACATTTTCATTTCTCTTGCTTAGACAGTTAGAAACGTAACTGCTGGGCTAAATGGCAATAAACTCCAAAGTAATTTTCTAAAGTGGCTGTAAGATTTACACTACCCCCAACACTGTATGACAGTCCTAGTTTCCCCACATGATCACCAATACTTGGCATTTGATTTTAGCTATTCTTGTGGATTTGTAATTGTATTTCATTGTGGATTTAATTTGCATATTTACTGGTGACTAATAATGTTGAACATCTTTTTTGTGCTTATTATTTGCCATTTGTATATCTTTGTTGGGTCTATTCAAATGTTTTCCCCATTTTTAACTGGGTTGTCTTTTTATATTTTAGTGGTAATATCTCTTTATGTATTTCTGAATACAAGTCCTTTATTAGATACGTATTTTGAAAATGCCCTTTCCTACGCTTTAGCTGTCTTTATTTTCTTGGTGGTGTCTTTTAAAGAAAAAATATTTTTAATCCTGATAAAGTTCTATTTATCATTTTTTATTTTTTATACTTTTTTGTCACTAATAGGTCTTTGTCTAATTCCTAGATTAAAAGATTATCCCCTATGTTTCCTTAAAAATTTCATAATTTTAGGTCTTACATTCATGTCTTTTTGATGCTATTGCAAATGAGATTCTTTTTGATTTTTAATTTTATTTCTTGATTATACACATACACACATATGTGTATATTCTCTGATCCTGTATAAAGTAAAAAAAATTTGAGTAGAAAGGTACACCTGTTTTAACACAGATACAAAGATACCACAAAGACAAAATTAAAGGCATTTAACTTTAATCGGGGGAGATCTATAGCAAAAATGGTTTTCTTATGACATTACAAGAAGAAAACTCTATATGTCTTTAAAAAACTGAGTAAGGAAAGCTGTAATGAAGAAAGAAGAGATAAAAGCCCAAATCATATTGTGAATTCATGGCACAGTTTGAGAGTTCAGTTGCTCCCTAAGACTGGAATGATTTACACTCATCCTGGCATATCCCATGAGATCCCTTGATTCCCCTGTAAGTTAATTCTTTCACTATAATTCATTAGACATAGGCAGTAAAAAATTATTTTAAATTTTTAATATGTTTACTTTCCTATCTACAATATTTTAAGAAATGTAGAAGGTATTTCTTCTATACCAAAAATTAAGAATAAAAGGTGTGGAGTAAAACATACTATATAAATATTATGTGTTACAGCCAGCACATTATGTAATAATATTTTATAGAAAGATGTGAAAATTATACATACAAAAACACACACATGAACTTCCTGTCAAGTAGTCAGTTGAAAATTAGAGCTTAATGGTCCCTAATGTTTCACTCCTTTGAACAAACATCAGAATCTCTTTACTGCTCCGCCATCTCACTATCCTCCCCTTTCTCCGCTGGACAGTTACTTTGAAGACCTTTGTTTTCAAGTGCATCTTGGTCTCTATGCAGATCTATATTTGCCTTGTCTTGCATGAAATATCAAAAATCTTTCAAAGAGCCCGTTTTACGTTTTATTTTATGATGAGTTCCACTATTACCAACTCCATTGACCATTATTTGTGCCACTTCCTCCTTCCCAGAGAGTGATGAGTCTTTTACTTTCCTGTCGTTCATCACAACACAAATCTCACAGGTCTTGGTATATGCAGGCGTAAAAGACAATCTGCTCTTTGGACTTGTTAAGAACTGGGATGTCATGATTTAATCCGTCACTGGTGAGCACAATGCTGCTCACGTAAATGCCAACATTATACGTCTGTGGTCTTTTGTCCACAACAGTACTATTGTGAATAATGAAGGGGTGTTTGCTATAATTGAGGCATCCTAACAGTAAAATTGCACAATCAAAAATCTAGCTTATTTGCCCTTATTTACCCTTTAATTTTGGAGATGATAAACATTTCTGTTATAATTTTAAAATACCAATAATCAAGACAATGTGCTTCAATTAAATGTCTATGTTATTATTTCCTTTAGATGAATTTGCTTAATAATATATCTGGATCTTTTTTCTATGATCCAAAGAGTATTAACACCTATTTCTCCTAGCAAATATTTATAAAAACAGAAAAATCATTGACCACAAATGTATTAAATCACAGAGCTGATGATATTTCTTAAAAATAATAATTAGAATTGCTACACATTAAATACATTACTGAAGCCACTTTCATATTACTCAGCCATCGCTAATCAGTCTAAACTACTAATTAAATTTAATGGGCGGTGTTTTCCTGTCATTGACACCATGTGGTTTGTAATTCCTAAAGACCTTAAATTAGATAACAGAATTGAAACTGAAAAAAAAGAAAGCAAAAAAGTAGGTTTAAATCAGACAACAAAAATACATTTCACAAGATACAATCATTAATGGCGAATAAAAGTAAAAAAGTTACCTCTGACTTCATCTATATTCATGATAAGAGACCCACATCCCTCTATTTGTCAATCACTCCCACTTAGACTTCTGTTGAATAATGCAATTGTTTCCTAAAGCATTCAATGCGCCATGGCCTAAGTGGCCACCAGTCCATACATTTCAAATTAATTAGTTTTTAATTTATCTGTATTTACCAATATAATTCTAGTCTTACTATGCAGTAGAGTCATTCTTTCCCATATTAATTGTATAATTTTATAGTGTAAAATAAGAGATCTTGCTTTTGAAACAGAACATTTAGAGAAAGAATGAATTATAAACTCATAGTAATCACCTAAAAAGTAGCACCACCAGCAGTCTATTACATCTGTAAATGCAATGTATTTCACCATTTATGCTCAGTACTAATTACTTAGTACTCTTTCATCTTCCAGACTTATTATAATATATTTAGTGGTGGGCATATTATAATGCAGCAGTCCCCAACCTTTTTGGCACCAGGGACCGGTTCCCTGAACGACAATTTTTCCATGGATTGGGGAGGAGGGGGTTAGGCAGAGCTCAGGCTGTGATGTGAGTGATGCGGAGTGGCTGTAAATACAGATGAAGCTTCGCTGGCTTGCCCGTTGCTCACCTCCTGCTCTGTGGCCCAGTTCCTAACAGGCCACAGACTGGTACCAGTCCGCAGCCCGGTGGTTGGGGACTGAAGTTATATTGACTTAAAACTATACTTAATTTGACTATATATGCAAATAAATCATGGCATAACATGCAAGCCTTCTTTTTCTCTCCCTGCTAAACAATATGCTTCCCTTCCCTTCCCTTAGAGAAACGTACATGCCAAGGAATGAACATTCATTAAATATGGGACAGCAGAAGACCCATCCATTTTCCCTTTTACTTGAGAAGTTTATAGCACATGGCAGCTATCAATCAATATTTTGTTACAGAAATTGCTTGAATGGACTGGACAAAACAACCACTCTCAGTGCAAAGGAAAAATCCTAAAAAGACTTCTCTCTGTTCTGTATTTATACTTCCAGTTAAGATTGAAAATGGTGGCTATACTGTGATGTAGTTCAATTTTTCTTAATTTGTAAAGGGGGTCATTCTGTGCTTTAGAGAAACAAATATGGAAAGAAAAAATCCATAAAGTAATACAATAAACTACAGAATAACACACATCTTATTACTCTTTCTCTTATAATAATAATATTACTATTTATTATT
The DNA here is from genome assembly GCA_963574695.1 of Propithecus perrieri. NCBI lineage: Eukaryota > Metazoa > Chordata > Mammalia > Primates > Indriidae > Propithecus > Propithecus perrieri. Next base: position 172,816 of record CAUYRB010036203.1, read on the forward strand.
TGCTTTGCTTTGATTTGATTTGATTTGACTTTAGACCTAGTTTACCCCAATAATTCCCGGGAAAACACTAGTACAGAACCTATACATTACACATTGGATTGCAGATTGCTTTTAAGAGTGAAGTCTCTTATGGAGGTGATTATGAATTATAAGCAAGTATGCAGGTGTGGCTGAAAAGGGTAGAAGACAGCTAATGACCCTCTAAGTTGCCCTATAAATACATAAAATATTGTCACTGGTTTATGACAACTGTTTGAAGAACCGCTCACTGTGTCTGACTTTCTCTTAAAGTCCCAACCTTGTGAATCATTTGCTAAAAAACATGTAACCTATTTTTGGTAGCTTCACGTCCTATAGGATTAGTTCTATAGTTAACAGCTGCCACTAATTGTTTAAGTTATTCTCAGAGATCCTCGAAGTAGTTTTCTCTACTCTTCACTTGAAACTGTTATGCTTATTATCCCTTCTTTTTAATGACCTGAAAAAATGGAGCAAGTTTAACATTGGTAAACATAGATGGTCACATCAGTAAGCATTTAGTAAAATAAAATCGACAACAGAGTAGCCTAGACTGTTACTGAAATAACCAAACGGGTCCTAAAACTCATAGATCACTATGAAATAATTTTTCTTTCTTATGTGAAAGATTAAAAGAATAGATTATGGTCATTTTCCTTTAGCAAGACTGCCAAGCAAGATCATTCTGCCCTTTCCTGTTAAGATTCCTGCAGACCTGCTCTGAGAGTGAATAATGAGCACATCTGCTGCTTAAGGCCCCATGTTTATACTCTCTCAGTATAAGTCCCAGAATACTGATCAGGGAGATAGGTATCCTTTTGTTTTCCACATCAATTTAAGGGATTGGCATTTACTTACTGAGGTTGTAATTTGATTTCACCAGGAACTCTCAATCTCTGTCTAGGGAAAGTAATGAAAAACAAAGGGTCAAAACACCCCTTGCCAGAGGGCTAGCCTGATCCATTTGACCCAGCTTTGAAGTCTAGGATAGTCTGCAGATTCCCACCTTAAGGACTAAAAAGAAAGCAATATTGGAAAAATCCAAATATTACATGACATTGCATTTGATAGGGAAGAAAGGAAAAATTCTACCATTGGTCTTATTCTCTTGGAGCTCTGAAGTTTCCTTTTCATTGTTATTAAAAGAATAGGAGCACAATCCATGCCAGGCGCAAAGCATTTGCTAATTTGAAAGAGACTATACAAAAGAGAACCAGGGTTTGAATGGGCAACACGTGCCAGGGAGTAAGTACGCTGAAGGTGAGAGGAATGAGACAGGCAAAAATCACACTGGCAAAAAACCAACAGGTATATTTAGGGGATTCTGAATGAGCCAAGTTGGCTAGCTAAGATGATTTCTGTAGAAATATAATGGGATGTGAGGCATAATAAATGTAAATTGAAACTAGGCTGCAGAGTACCTTGAAAGCTATACTACAGAGGAACCTATTAATGTCAAGGAACCATTTAAAGTTTTTGACTCAGGAAGCAACAAGATCAAAAGGAGTTTTAAAAAGTTATTATGGGGCTATATCTAGGTGAGACTAGATGGAAAAGATGGGATAAAGGAGGCTCATGTAGTTGGCAAGTCAAGATGTGAGCAGACCAGGATTGAGATTTGGGGGACGGGAAAGGGAAAAAAGGGATGAATATGAGAACTAGGACTACTCAAAGATTGCAAGATCTGGCCTTGATAAAAAAAAAAAATTATATGTTAGTGCACAGAAAGTTGTGAGTGGTAGATTTCAAAACTGGCTAAGTAGGGAAAGGATGGTACCAATCAAAAGCAATTGGAGATATTATCAGCTGCCTGAACCATGAACTGACTGATAAAGACACTGAGGACCTCAAACCTAAGCTGTTCTGGAAGACAAAAATAGAGATCTACTCATCATTGTACATTCCCTTTCCCTTTTCCCATTCCTAAAAAATAATGTTGAACTGAGACAGGTTACTCAGTCCTAAACATAATTTCCCACACGTGCTTTCATGAATGAAGTTCTGAGTCTTTGGTGGTTATTGTTTCATCTTTCTGTCCATTCTTTTTCTCCTCTTGTGGCCTAGTTTCCTCTCTCCTAATTTTCTAGATGAAATCATTTAAACTGGCTTTGTTACAGACTCCTCACAGATAACATTCATGTTTTAGTTAGGCCTATTGTTTTGAATGAAGATGACGCCCTTCTATTACCTAAAGGAAAAAGAAGTACATTGGAAGAATATACATGGGCTACAGCGGGAACTGGAACTTGCAAGGCATCTCTAGGTCAGGGGTTGTGAGGTCTCTGCTGTTCTCTGCAGACTGCTTGAATTTCGTCTCCCTCCTGACAACTGTCCTCTGGTAGCTCCTAGTTTCTTCTCCATAACTTCCTTTTATACATGGGCCATCATAAACTTTCAGACCTAGCTTATGATTCAGCTACAACTCAGATCAAAAATTGTAAACTTTTTTCTATGTTTTTTGTTTCTAGTACAAAGTCAAGAAAAAAGAGAGAGAATTTAATTGGCCAAATTTATTTTTGATCCAGAACAGAGTTTATGTGCTACTGTCTAATCTAGAGTTTACATAGCATTGGCTAACCTCTGGATTAGATGTCTTTGGGTCAGTGACTCCATTCTGTTCCAAAGAGATGCAAAAACAGAAAAGGTGGTGTCTAAAAAAAACCCACCATAACAGCAGCTCTGTGCTGCTGTTACAGATTAACCAAAAATTAAATGGCTTAAACAATCAAACTTATTACTTTGTAGTCTGTACATCACACATCTGATGTGGGGCTCACCAGGATAAAATCAGAGTCAAATGGCTGTGCTCCTTTCAGGTGCCTCTGGAGGAGGACCTATCTTCTTGCCCATCCAGATTATTGGCAGAATTCAGTTCCATCTGGGTGTAGGACTGACGTCCCTGTCTCTTTCCTGGAAGTCAGTTGAGGGCTGGTCCCAGCTTTTAAGGGGCTGTCCACATTCCTTGCCTCAGGGTCCTCTCCTCCATCTCTAAAGCCAGTAATGGCAGGTCTAGTATCTCTCACAGTTTGAATCCTTCCTCTTTCTGTCAGAGTATCTTCCTCTGACCACAGCTGGAAAGGTTTTCTGCATTTAAGGACTCACGTGATTAATCTGGGCCCACCTGGGTAGTCCAGGATAATTTACCCATCTCAAGGTCCTTACCCTTAATCATATCTGCAAATGCCCTTTTGTGTGTCACGTGACATTCACAGGTCCTGAGGATAAGGCTGTACACAACTTTAGGGGTATATTATTCTGTCTACCCCAACAAAGACTATGGAAAAGGTTATTTTCCTCTGGAAAAGCAAAAGAGGCAGAGTAGTGTGGGCTTTACAAGGACATCTAGTCCATGACAGTGCTTTTGCTAATGCCATGCTCCCAATCTAGAATACATCAGACTAGGCGTACACAGTCAGGTCTAGCCCAGTTTCCTTTAAAAAATCTTTACTAAACAGCTTGAGATCATAGTAGTTCCTGTATTCTCTAACTACATATTAAATTTATATGCATTACCACAGTTTTCTCCCACTATTTAAATTAATTCATTCAATAATCCATTCATTCAACAATACTTACTGAAGTTTTGTTAAAGAAACTACTGAAAGTGTAAGAGATAAACATAAATATATTTCATTGTTGACCTCAAGAGCTCACATATTTCATGAGCATTTATTTTATCTCCTCTACTAAAATGTTAGTTTCTTGAAGGGACAATCACACCTTTAGTGTTTTAGCAGAACAGTAAACCAAAGTATAATTATTAAATGCATGACTAACCAATCACTAAGAATAAAAAAAATAAGTCTTCAATACCAACCTAAAATATTAATCTTTGATTAACACGTACAGATATTTACGCAGAAACTAATGATTTAAATTGCATTCAGAATGGAATAATTGTTATTTTTTACTACATAGATTTCTTTTACTTCATCTCATTTTGAAAGTATCTTATCAAGTCGTAACATAAAATTTAAAAACTTTACTATTTCTCAATATTACAACACTTTCTGTTCTGTAAACCAATACATTTACTCTTATCAACGGAAAGTTTCCCATCAAAATATATCAAGTATGACTGACAATTGTCCTGTGATTATGAATAAACTGGGAAATTAGAGATAAATCAATAGATGAGTCCCAGACATTTTAATAGTAAAGATAAGCATATAATACAGGAGAGCAATACTTACTTAAAACTTTTGTGACCCACATTTCACACTTTTTTTCATTATTAATTGCTCATTTTCTGGTTCATCAAAATATAGTTAGAGACACTAGACTTAGTTCAATCATGAGCCTTAATCTTGTTATTAAAAAACTAAAGTTGCTTCTCAACAAGTACCTTTTGAACTGATTTGACCATGACCCTCAGTTAGAGAGGCATATGTTACAGTAATTGATTACACATAAATGTATAAAACTGAAACAAAACTTTCATGAAACATCTACACTTTACTACATACCTATTTACTCTATTATTCTAAATTCTAATCTATTTGACTCAGTTCTATTCCATGTTTAACCTACAAAATTGATTTCATTACCCACTAATAGATCACCAATAGGTTGAACAAATATTATTGCAGAAAATCTATATAATTCACCTAAGAACTTGGAAACATTTTTCTTTCTCTTTACAAATTTAAGAAATCTATAAAAATAACTCATGGTAGTTACTTTACAGAGCAGGATAGGATAATTTATTAAACTATACTTAAATGTATTATCATTCATTATAAAAATAATTATAAAAACCAATAAATTATATAGTTTCATTCACTTTTATTCACAGAAATGCTCAAGAAATGGATTATAATTTTATTCAATTATTTACATTTGATGTCTCCAGAAAAAGAAACTATAAACATTTTGATAAACACATTGAAAGACTGTTTTCAGTTTAGATTTGTAAATAGTTTTTGCTCATAAGTAAATTTGAAATGTGATTTCGAGTCTCCAGTGTGAATCAGAGCAAACATTCTTATGCACATAAAAGCCACAATAAAAAAAAGTACACTGTATTTTCCATCAGTGAAAGAACACAGCTGCCAGAATGAAATGTTAAATCAGAGGACTAGGCTTTAAACACTGAAATTAATAACATCTACAAACAGAAAACATTATCAAAAACTTCTGTTCTGGAACCATAACTCCCATATTCACTGGTGTCATGTAAATTTCTCTCAACAGAGGAAAGGTGGCTTTATTGCCATGAAAATATTCTAAGCATTGTAGAGATGTAGTAGAGGATTTTTTTGTATGTGTGTGTGCGTGTGCGTGTGTGTGTGTGTGTGTGTACCTTTATTAAACCTTTAGTTTAAATAATGAGACAAAATTTCCTCTGTCAAGTATCTTTATTAAGTGAATTTTGTTGCTAGGCAATTGGTTGATAAATATTAAATATATGGTGCATTTTATTTTTTAAAATTACAAAAACCTGGATTGATACAATGGAATTTTAAAACAGCAAAAAAATATATATATATATATATATATATAGCTTCAAAACATCAATATGGTTATTTTAATGCCATATCACAGATAAAGCAATATAATAGTTGCCATAAAAGAAATTTGCGAACATCAATTAACTAGAAAAATGAATAAATACAGGTAGAATTAATAAAAACAAGACCAGATGTTTTGAAGAGTTTACAGCCCTATATTCAGATTTTGAAATAGTATCATATAGGAAAGAAACTGAACTTTTATCATGTATCAATCAATAAGTGGTTAAAAAAAAGAAAATGTGATTCATGATTTTGCTGAGATAAAATAACTAAATCAGACGTTTATTAAAGAATTTTCTTAGAAAATTAATTAAAAATTAATCAAATTATATCTGAATAAAACTTGGTGATCAATCAAAAACCAAGTAATATATTATAATAATAATAAATGAATCTTTGGAAATAACTTATTGTAGTTACACAAAAATTAGTGAAACTGATCATATTTAAACATAATTAAGTATCTTAAGGCAGCACAGTTACCTAATCAATATATGGATGACAGAGATTCAAGATCCCAAAATTGTCATCTTCTACATTTCAGAAAATGTTTATCACACTCCAAAATTACAAAAATAACTACATAGATGGTAAAAGCATAATCGAGACAACAGAATTATTTGCAAATTGGTTTACTCTAGGAAAATGAGGATTGTTAGGGCTTTTAATCAACACTATATAGAAGCACCATTCATATAATTTTTAGGTAATTATTTCCATGATCTTGAAAAATCAGCAATGCAATTCCAGAACTCACATTTTCCTCCCTGCATGTTACTATTTTCCTGGTTGGCCACGGTAACAGACATGCAACTATGGTCACCAACAGTGGACACCAAAGATTCCCCGTACCCCTTTCATGCATATTGCTCCTCCCATCACAAAAAGCAGTCAGTTTCTCCTCCTCTTTAATCTGAGCTAGGCTTGTGACTTGACTTGCTGTGATCAACAGAATGTGGCTGAAGTGACATTCCTATACTTTAGAGTCCAGGCCTAATAGGACTGGCAATTTCCACTTTCTGTCTCTTAGAACTCACAGGCCACCATGCTGTGAAGTAACCAAGGTAGCCATCTGAGCAGGCCACATGGAGGAGAACTATGGAGTTCCAGCTGACACCTCAGCCCAACGACCAGCTGACTGTAGCTGTCTGAGTGATCACACCTGAGACCAGCACAGGACTAGTCAATGCATAGCATCATGAGAAAAAAATAACTGCCATTGTGTTAAACCACTAAGTTTCGGGGTGGTTTCTTTTACAGAAAAAGGTATCAGAAATGATCAGTTAACTTTCCTCATATGGACTTAACCTTTCTTTAGGAAATATCTAATTTGTAAATGCAATCCTTCTTATGTAGCTGCCAGACCAGACCCAGATAGAACATAATAAAATAAAATGCATAATAAATGTCTAATGCAATCCAAAACGACTCCTCTGTACCTCTAACAGAATGCACCGAACCCAGATATATTAATATATCCCTGCCAAATCTGATGATTGATCTGCAACAGCCTGGGCTTCATTCTTAGGGATCCTGACATGGAATGCAATGTGTATACTCAAATGGGCTTCCAACACACACACAGACTGTTGAAACACATGGCATTTTATCACTGCTCCCTCTTAAGCATTAAGTTTTATATTATATACTTTTCTGTTGTTTTCCTGGTTGTTCAGAACCGTCAATAAGTATGAAAATTAAAGGTGGCATAAAAAGACAAACTTTATTCATTAAAAAAAAATTAAGCATGTATACAACCATAATCAGGAAAAACATATTGCTTAATTAATATCTAAAAAACTATGTCCCTCCAAATACCTAAATCTCACAATTTCAGATATTCTATCAAAAAATACTAAACTACCATGAGGAGGATTATATTCTGGTCTCAAATTTAATGCTGACTGAGTATCCCTGTTCAAGTCGCTTAACTTCTTTATGCCTCATTTTACTGAACAATTAGAATGATAATACCTGTCCCTACATACATCATAGGAAATTTGTTCAAATAAATGAGATAATATATATGAAAGTGCTTTTGAAGACTACCTAAGAGGGTAGTTAATGACACAAGAGAAAAATGTAAGGCATAGAATACAGAAGTTGGAGGAGAATTTAGAGGTCAGGATATGCAACATTTCATCTGCATTATCATTCACCTTGTGCTTGACCTACATTGTAAAGGCAGGTCATTTCATTTTCAGACAGCTCTAATTATTAGTAATGAGCTTAAATAATCTGTGTCCTTGTCACTTCTGCCCTCTGGCCCTATTTCTTTCCTCCAGAGCACGATAGAACATTTCTATTATACCCCCAGTTCAATTCAGTATTGTCAGAAATTGAACATACACTTGGGCTACAGACATAACACATTAGTAAGATGAGGTCTGTGTTCTCATATCCCTTGCAGTCTAGAGGAGGCAGGCACACATGTCAATAAATTAATGTCCTTTAATGCGGTAAGTGCTGAAACAATAAAAAGAGGGCAGAAATACAAAGGGAACACAAAAGAGGGCGTGGTTCATTTCTGGGAACATCAAGGAAGTCCTCACAGAGGAAGTATCTCTAGAATTGAGCCTTGAAAGCTGATTATGGGAATGAGTTTGTGGAGAAATGTAAAAAGTGAAATTTGTAGAGAAAGGAAAACAGTAACAATCCTTTAATTATATGCACCCAATATCACCTTGGTAAAAATTTCTTAAACATTCTTAACATTATCTTTACAGTAAATAATTTACAGATCCACCCTCCAAGTGTTCAAACTACCATCAATTCTCTAAATGTGTTGCAGATCTTAAGAAGAATAAGGAGAAGTAGAAACCATAAACCAAGTCCCAGGCACAAATTATACAGGCAATGTCTTTTGTTGATTTTCACTGATATCATCCAATACTGCAACTTACTTATTTCGGGAGGCAAGAGAAGGGTTACAGAAGGAACTAGCAACTTGTGAGCAAAAATAATTAAACAAAAAAATACCTAGTCCACCTTCAAACTAAGCACTTTAAAGCATGGCTTTGGTAGACTCTCTGTAAGGCTGTATTTAATGTTTCAACCTAAATGTAGAATTTAATATTTATTCCTTTAAATTTTCACTTTGTTGTTTTCATGTACTGATTCCAGTTAAACGAAATTTACCGAATTCCAATTTTGCCATCTAGTATATTACTTATACCACTCATTTTTATATTTGAATTCCTAAAAAACCCACCTGCTTTCTATGTGTTCATCTAAATCACTGAAATAAAAAATAGATAGTGGAGGAGGGCCATAGGAGTGTGGCTACATCAGCTCCCACACTTCAGGAACCAAACAAGCTGACAATGTCTATAGTAACTATTTCTCCTCTAAGTTCCAGGACTGTGTGTTCTGTATGTCTAGTTATCTTCAAGAATTTTCAAATAGATACCCAACAAGGACTCTAAGTTCAATGTTCCAAAACTTGTTTTTATTTCCATTTGTCGTCTACATCTGCTTTTTCTGTTATTATCCAACTTGCTTATAGGCCGTTTTATCCTAATATTCTCATCTAGAAATTAAGATTCATTTCATTTTTTTCCCCAAATAATTTGGTCCCCAAATAATAAATAAGTTTCAAATACCCACAAACCCATGTCCTTAGCAAACATTCTTGCCTATTTTAAATCTTTACTGGGAAAACGAAGCCAATGCAAATTGAGGAAGTGTACCTATCCAGTTAGGATAGCTTATGGAATCACACAGAGAAAAGATGCTCTGAGTATGACAAGTGTCTATTGTCTAATGCCCTGGAGTCACTCCTAGCCTGCCAGCAATTGACCACAGACCAAGCATGATGTAATTTCTGACCTGGTATTAGAAGGCATATGTTAATATCACCATGATGATGCTGATGAAAATTTATAACACCAAAAGGTTTGCCTGCTGTGAACTTTTAGCATTTTATGGCTGTACTTGGCATTTTGCATTCTCATTAAATAATTAAGTGGGTCTTCATTTCTTCAAAGTGTCATTGCTCTAAGTATGACCCTTCAACTCCAGGCATAGCCTGTGGTAATTGGAATTTAAGTAGGCAAAAACAATGAAATCCTGCATAAATTTTCTTCTATAATTCTAAGATTCAATAATCTGTGACCTAATGCTCCATAAAACAATTCAGGCTGAAAGTGGGGCTCTACCAATGACCTGAACATTTTCCAATTACTTTTACTGGTTAGATTATTCACACAATCTTTTTCCCAGCAGGTTTTCTTTTTCTTTTTTTTTAATCAAGAGTAATTTTTGCCAAAAAATTAACTTCTTTTAAAAAATCTCTAATTCTCAAAATTTGTATTCAGAGTCAAAAAGCATTTGATAAATACCTGCTATGGTCAGACATTATCTCATTTAATCCTCAAAAGAATACTCTAAAGTAAGCAGTATTAGTGGGACACGGAAGAACATCAGTGAGGCTTTGGTTCAGGGGACAGAAGCCTCATTCATTTCCTAAGCTTGCATGCTATCTGTCTGGATAAATTACTTAACCTCTTTGTACTTCAGTTTCCTAACTTAGAAAGTGATGATAATTATTGTGGTACCACTCCCTAGAGTTCTCTGAGAATTAAATAAGTTAATTCATTTAAGGCCCTAAGAATAAGAAAAGTGAATAGAGACACAAAGAGGTTAAGTTACTTGTTGAATATTATGTAGTCAATAAATAGTATTTCTCTGATTCAGACAAATTTCTGTTACCCAAGTCCAGTACACTTCCTCTACAACAGCTGCATGAAGATCCTATTATTTTTACAATGTAGACAAGATGAGGATATCAAGGAGAGCCAAGATTACTTTAAAAGTCCTCAGGACAGAAAATAAGACCTGCAGAAATGGTTTTATATGAGAGAATGTCTTTTAATGTAAGTCACTCCCAGTAATTACATAGGAAGCCCTTTACCTGCTATTTGATATGAGAACACACCTTGACTTAATGAAAACTGTTAGGTAGCAAAATACAGGTGTCTGCTAGAAAATAAAAAATCCTGTTCAGAAAGGAGAAATGTTATTCTTTGTGTAAGAACATATGTTAAGAGACAAACCTGAATATATTTTTGCACATAACTCAACTCTTAACAGGAATATTTCAGGAGTTTGCATTAAGCTAAAAACTAGAACAGAAAACATGATAGACAGAAACAGCTGACAGATGTTGGCAAACAAGTCAACACATGTAACCCTTCCCCAACTCAGAGATAATTACACCCTTTGCCAGTAATCAGACATACCCTTTGCAGCCCTGGCCTTTGGTGGACCTGTAATTGTGGCAAATTGCTTGTTTTACCATAACCCTCAGTATTTCATGATATTCAGTCTATGCCTTTCAAAATCTTTTTAAATGAAACCTTACTCATAATCATAATAATTTTGCTAAGTGGTATCTTTATTTATGCTCCTGGGTATAAAAAGGAAAAAAATCTTCTAATTTAGTTTCCAGTGAAATTATAAGCAATATCTCATTCATTCATCCACTTCCATAAAATTAGTTTTAAAAAACTTAAATGAAATTTCCAGGGAAAACTCCACATAAGTGCATATAAGCACATTCATAGTCATTTCAGATGAGCAGCTACATTTATATTATTATTAATTTATTTTTGCACAAGTATTTTATTGAGTGTTTACTCTTAGGCAGTGTTCTATGAATAGAAAGATAAAAAGGGCAAAGTTTCTTTGTTAAAAAGTTCAGGTGACTTTAAAAAAGTGAGACTATTAAGTCTCGATTTCAAAGCCCTCTACCCACCTGGTCATGACAGAACTTTCCAGAATAGCTTACATAAAACTTCATCAAGGATCTGAAGCACCAGTTAAACCCAGCTTATTTTGAATATCCAAATGCACCCTGTACTTACCCAACCCTACATATTTGTTCTAAGGGTTTACAGATGTTTCCCCCAAATCTGTCAATTAAAATTCAATACATCTTCTAATATTATCTCAAATAATTCTTCCGTGATCCCCACCAATCAAAAACCATCTCCTTTTCCAGCTCTTTCAAATCAATTGTACATGACATCCCAGACTTTGCAGTGTAGGTCTATAAGAAAGTTCTGTGCAGTCAGAATCTGTATCTAAATTTTTATGTCCTACATGTTCTGGTACTATACCTTACACATAGAAGGTATTCAGCAAATATTTGTTGAATCAAGTTTTTAAAATAATTAAGATTTTCAGTTTAAGCATGCATCATTTTGTGATACAAAATTGACTTACCCTCCACTTTTTCACTCCGTTTAACACCCCCACACCCTCCACATACACAAACTTTGGAATTCCCACAGTACTGATTTGCTAAAACTAGGACAAATTTTCAAATGCCAAAGGCAGTTGGAGCCCTCGGGAAAGATGCTCAGACTAGAAACAGACAAAGCAGAGTTTACTCACTTCTATGATGACATGTTCCAATGTCAAAGGCACCAGGGTTTCATTAATGGCAAGGCCTACAGACTCTCAGACTTCGCAGACTTTTAGAGAACAGTTAACTGAGGAGATCAAATTTCATCTTTACATTCCTTCCATTTGTACTTCTCCGTCTACATCATTTGAGGGCAGGTGAGGCAAGTATCAGAGTCACTTGGGTTGGAGTGGTACCCATAATTTGAACAAGTGTATTCAATGTTACAATTTAATCTTACTTATATCTTTAAAGCAATGTTTACTGCTTTTAAAGTATATACAACAGAAAATAAAATTAACTTGGCTAACATTGATACTAAAAAATGAATACTACACAATAAAGATAAAAAGAACAGGATCCGCTGGAAGTAACAGAATCTCGGGGAAGTTTAAATTGTATAGTTGCAAATAATGTGATTAACTGTTCGGTTTGCCTGAACTATGGGGGTCCCCAGGACTTGGGATATCCAGTGCTGACACCAGTAAAGTGCTGGGCAAATCATGATGAGCGCTGGTCACCCTAGTTACAAAAGGACAGGAAACAATATTTTCATCCATTCGGGGGCACCAATTCCCAGAAAGACAGTATGGATTGGGCTGGAGAAGTAATGGTATGCTGCATGTTGGAATGAGGAATTGGCCATAGGAAGGAATGGACCCATGAAAAACCGTGAGGGCACTTTTCAGTATCAATGATGTCACAGGAAGAAATACTGCTTTAAGTTACCCAAGAGTAAATTCTACTTTATCCATCTAGACAGTGGGTGAGTGAGATATTTTCTAATTCAAGAGACCCATAAATACACATGCAAAGGCAAGGTCCAAAAAAGATGGCATGGTGTTTATATTTATACATCAACTGCTTTTCTATTTTAGGATGCAAGACAAGAGCTCTAACAGCACCCAGGAGGGTCAAGAACAGGACAGTCAGAATCTGTCTTTCCCAATAAATTCCTTTTCAAATGCCAGGCATGGAAAGACTTCTTTTCATTCAACAGTAATTAAAATGAGACTACCCCCTCCGACACACACATATATCTTTCAGAAGGGTAGTAAATGTATATCAAATGAAAGCCATAGGCTATTAGGAAAGAAGTTTTACTCAATGTAAGCACGATAGAAAAATTAAAATAAGATTTGGAGCAAAAACACAAGAGTCTTTATGTAGAAAACTAAATCTATAATGTAAATTACACACTTGAGAAGACTCTCCCACAATTCAGGGAAATAAAGATATGTGAGAGAAAATTAAATGAGATATTGATATTTATTCTTAAAGACCAGAATACATCACAGAGAAATAACATGCAAAAATTAAATAATTTCATTTGAAACTTAAGTTTGAAAATTGAAAGGGATTATCAATTATACTTCATCTTAATTCAAAGACATCAACACTTACACATATTCTAAGATTTTTTTTTTCTAGTTATTTCAGGATAAAGAAAAAATCACATAGAGAAAATCAGATTATATGTGTCAGAAATCATACTTGCCTCAAACTTCACTTCACCACTAAATGATAAAAACCATTCAAGCAATGTCTTCAGAAACATTAGGTTTGCATGACTCAAATTTGGCCTATGGTCATTTCTTTTTTCCTTCCCACATTAAAATTACGCAGTTGAGTGTGAATGTCTTCAGAATGGGTCTGCACTTCTGCGTTTTGCCATAGACTTTACCTATTATCTTACATTTGGCATACTTCGCCATTTACATTTCCAGCTTGGATTTGTGAGTTTTCTTTAACCTCTAGTCTATGGGAAATTTTATGACTAATTAATATTTAATTTGTGTCTGAAGCAACAGAATTTGTTTTCGGTTACGATACCTTCAGGCCACCCTTAAAAATATAATCCAAAAATGAGCAATGGATCCTTGAAATTAAGTAACAATAATAAGGAAAACGTGGTTTCATTAATAGTGTTGGTAAAGTATCTTGAAAACAGTGAAATGTGGAAGTTTCTCTCGATGTTTGTCATAAATATGGTATACCATAAAATGTAACTATGAAAATTTGTGGCTCAAAGATAAAAATATGACAGTTCATTTTAGAAAATGATATTTCAACAAAACCTGTGAAACAAGTGAGGGAATAGGAGGAGTAAAGAACACTAATTCCTCCATTTTTCACACATTGAGAATCAACATAATTGCCTCATTAACATTAATAAAGAAGTATAGTTTCACATATTAAAAAATAAACAACTAAAATGGAACTACCAGGGGAATCTGAAAAAGAAATCACTCTAAATATTCTCTCCAAATCATTAGAGAAAGCAGAAGTGAAAATAAATTCTACACGTCAAAAGAAGAAAACAAATGCATAAACAAATACACAAAAAACAGAAAGAAGGAAAGAAAACAGCAAATATGAGCCTATCAGCTGTGATAGCAAAAGTAAATGGATTAATGCCCTTATTAAAATACAAATATTTGCAGATTGTGAATAAAAATCAACTATACGCAGTTTTTAAAAAATGATTTCAAAGAAAATGTCATATAAGGGTAAGGTTAAATATACATACACAAAAACAAATATATTAATTTCAGGCGAAGAGGAATTTTTTAAATGGGTGTGTTTATTTGTTTAGTGTCAGTCTAACTAGACTCTAGACTCCAAAATGAGAGAGAAATCGCTTTCTTTCAAAAATCACAATCTAATATCCTGATCTGAAACATAACGAGAACTCATTAAATATTGAACAGATGGAGGCATAGATGAATAAAGGACTGTGTGAGCAAATGAACGAAACATGGCACAGGAGGCTCTATGTGGTTTCCCCGCCAGGCTCTACCCTTAAGTAATCTTTCCCTTCTTTATTCTACATCTCACACTCTGTTTCCATAGGACCTTTTGTATACCTCTCCCATAACATTTTCACCAACTGCAGGTATTAGCTGGAGTTTTCAACTGGTCTCTAAATTCCATGAAAGCAGTCACTACGTATTTTATACCAGTATTTCCAGCCCTCATCCCAATACCTGAAGTCACTTTAGGCACTCAAGAAATGTTTATTGAATGGACTTCATTATATCTGGTCTATATATATGCACCAGATTGAATGGGTTAAATATGTTATGTGTATTAACTCACTTGATTGTTGCAAGATCCGAGCCTGAAGATATTATTAATTATTCTCATTTTACAGAAGAGGCAATTAAGACACAGAGGGGTAAAATAACTCGCCCAAGCTTATACAATTACTAAGGAGCAGAGACTAGATGTCTTAGACTCTCTAGAGTCTAAGCTCTTAATAAGCACACTGTACTGTCACAAAATGACAAATTCAAACAGTGGTGTCAAGGAGACAATTTTACTATTGTAAGAGTTAGCATATTTTTAATAAGGAAATTTTTACTATTTGACAACAGAAGTAAATTGCTACCAAATTCAAAATAAATATACAAACATCTTAAGTTTGTTTCTGCATTCTGATACAGTTATCTTCACATAAACAGTGTGGTAACTTGATCTGGGCAGCAGGACTTCTGAGTCCTAGCCTGCAGTGTACCTTCCACAACTTTGATGATGCAAAAGCCATCATTTAAATGTTACCTGCTTCACTTTTCTTAATTCTGTAAAAGAAATAATAATACCTTCCCCATCTACATTTTTACAAGAGTATAGTGAAGTGAAAAAGGCATCCTCCATAAAAAAACAACTTGTAAATGTTTCCTAGAGTTCCTTACCTGCCATGCTGTATACAGAAAACTCTCTTTCAACATTACTTCTTTTAGAACTTTAAGAACCTATTTAATATTGAAGAATTAGGAGCAAATAGCTTTGCAAGAAAAGGATAAAAATGAACTGACATGCTAAAACCTGAGTAGAAGATCAACTGATGGAGAGATGGTTGCAAATTACAAATTTTAGAATAGTTACTTTCTAGTACACAAAGGTTGTGGGGGTGAAAATTAGGTTCCTTGGTACTCTATTTTCTATTTATTATATCCTATCTTTCTTTTAACTTGCTGATAAATCTATGGTAAATGTCTCTAAGGAAGTACACAGCAGACTGAAAAACCACCTTTTTACACTAAGGATAAATCAGTATCAACTACAGCCTTAAATTTCGTACATAACTTTTTAAAGCAATTCAGCATCACATCTGTATTATTTGTTTACATTTTTTTCTAAGTAAAAAGCCAAACATTTCTATATTTCTATCTTGTAATTTCCTATAATTAAGATACTAATTATAGTTTTTTCCATAACAATATCAAAATGGCCATATTTCTCTGGGCTAATAGGAAAAAATTACTTAAACCTGAACATAATACCACCAGACTGAATTTGAATATAAATTAAACAAAATATGTGTGAAACATGAAGATAAGACACACCTGAAATTTTGCTTTGTGCCATCTGCTCGTTTGCTTATTACGAGTTAGAGTTCAAAAAGAGCTTTTTCAAAAATTTTAAGAAGATCATGTAAACTGCTATTTGATTGTCATGATATTAAAATATTGGAGTGCTAGAAAGCTTCTGTTTTCCTAAAATTAAAGAATATAGAAAGATAAATTGATTTCCAGTTCTCTTTTTATATTGTCTCAGCTGTTTAATGTAGCAGGGTATTGTGATAAACTAATCTAAAGCAAGAACAAAATTAGACATCCCATATTAATATTTTTATTATATTTTGCAATATTTTTCAAAACATTTTCCTTATCAAAAATGCTTAGCTTTCCATATTTTCCTTACTGTATTATTAATAGCTTGATTATGTGTATACAGAAAAAAAGTTGAATTTAAAAATAATAATAAATTATCTCTACGTATTATTATTTTTTATACTTTCTCTCCCTGGAAAACTTTTCTTCTATATGTAGTGTGGTGTAGTAGAGAATACTCTCTCTAAGACATCAAGAAACCTGTTTGGTCCTGGTTTTGAAACAATCTAATGGCAGCCTTTGATTTTGTATTAACCTAGTTTAGTTTTCTATAAAATGCAGAGCAGATATGTACTCAACTTTCATCAGTTTTAAGTTTAAGGCTACAGGATTCCACATTCACCTTTATCACTTCCTCGAGTCATTGTTTTTTCACCACTAAAAACAGTAAAATTGTAAGAATAAAGTTAAAAGTATCACTTAGCACCTCAGGAATGTTTTAATAAAGTTATAAATGTTAATAGCTTATTGATCTTAGAGTGGAGATTTTAAATGAGGGCCGTACTGTGTTTTCTTCTCAATGATGTGTATCTCAGATAGATTAGGCATAAACACTTATCTGAACTATTGTACAAGTTCTGTCTAAATGCAAATTTTGGAGAAATCCTAATAAGTGTCAGATGTCTGTACTTGGCTAACTACGGTGAATTCTACTAGGGAAAAGGAAGAACATAAATAACTTTTTAATTTAATTTGTCAAATTCCAAGCAATCTTTCTATAATTCCTTACACCAATTTGGAGTAACCCGTTTTTTTCTTAAATATCTCCTTTCTTATATTTTTATATTCAGATGTTCCAATATTGTCTGCACAGTCCTTTTTTTATATAATGCTGTTCTTATCACAATGAATAACTACTTTTGTTCAAGAAATGATCCCTCCATGACTATGAAATAAACAAATATTATACATGAAAAGAGAACCATGAATGCAAAGTGATATTTCTTTCTTTCTTGATATAATCAAGCTGGATAATTTATGTTTGAGGTATATCAAGCTAACTCTAAAAGACCAACTCCCTGAAGCAGAGTTTGTTGATTATTTCTTCTTTACATTCTGTAATTCAAAAGGAAAATATAAATCTTTTCATAAAATGAAACTGCTGCTACTGATGTGCTCCCATTTTGGAAGCATATAAATATGAGCTTGAGTTATGCACAGATTTCAAGCCAACTTTCAAGATGATTGATCCTCAGCCCAAAATGTCCAATAGCATCAGAACAGATAACAAGAAAGAGGAATGAAATAAAGAATGTTTTCCCTATTTGCAGCATCACAATGCAAATCTAAAAGCAGGAAAGACAGTGTTGGTGGAGAACAAAAGATGACTAAGGATTATACAAAAGTAGACTATTAGCAATAAGAGAAGAGAGCATCAAATTACTGCTGTTACCATTTTGTGGAAACAGTATTACAACAGTCATTAATGAGGTATGAATTCTGATAACAAAGAGCTCCCAAGTATATTAAGGGGGACACATCAGGTGTTATCCCCTTGGAGAGAGGCATGACATTGTTTATCTATCAGCAGATTATTTGGTCCAGGCTTGATACAGTTGCTGAGTAGGACCATTACTGACTAATCTTTACTTCTAATTACTCCTATGAGTCCCCTGAAACATTCCTCAAGCTGTAAGCCTAGACCTGGCCAATTGCTTTATGAGCATCCTGAAGAGATGTCTCATGATAGCCTGATGTAACCAACCAAAAACTTAGTCCCATATTTTGATACCTAGCATACAAATTAGTAATCCTCTTATTTTTTCCTCTTAAATACATAAAGGCATCCTCTAAGCAAATTAAAGGGGAAATAAAGTTACATGTACCTTATTTATGATTATTATTGTTGTTATTATCATTATTGTAATTTATTAGGTTAGTAACCTTAAGCTTAAAAAATCACTTACATTTTGAAAAAAATTTTCACTTGACAAAGAGCTTTCATAAAATATATTCATTTGGCATAATACACAGAGGAAATGGTTCTAATTTGGTGTCATTTTTAAGAGGTACAAATTAATGCAAAGCAAGGATAGTGTGGATCCCACCGTTTATTTTATTTGCATAACTGAAACTCTGGCAGGCTGTTTTTAGTGTTATCCCTGCCTAAATAGCAGAGCTGTGAACAGATGGTGGCTGGTTCATTTCGATTAGATATGACTGGATTATTACACTTGAAGGAGTACTTTATTAAAGACCCTTGGAAAATAATAAAATAAATCCTATTTAGAATAGAATTTAGAATAACCAAAATTAAGCCACAGATTTATTTAACAATTCACTTGTAATTAAAGCCTCCATTCTATACTGTATTTACAGTTTTCCAGGTTTGGACCAAGTTTTTTATCCAAAATATCTCATTAAATCATTGCACAAACTTGCAGGAATAAACTTCAGGCAGACCTAATCTTTAACCTGCCAAGGACACCACACCTGGTATGCTAATCTTGAGGCAAGTTCAGTAATGTGATGGGACTGCTTCTACCAGTTACATGCACCTTATAAGCAATACACAAATATTGGAACAAACCAAAAGGGTTTAAGACATCACAGAAGAACGACAAAGAAACGTCAAGAAAAACCTAATGGTCATGTTGTGTGCTAGGGCACATTGGATGTACCTGAAAGCATGGGGCACTTGCTCCTCTAATGGGAATAATGTGGAAAGTCTCCTGCTTTATACAACCATTTCGATCCAGTTAAGTTTATGCAAATGTCCTTAAATTAAAGAAATTTGTGTACCTAGTCTGTGGCGTCTTTCCATAAATTATCGTCACCATTTGACAATCTCACAAACCCTGTAAAACAGACACTTCTATGCAGCTTATTTTACAGACAAGGGATCTGAAGGGCAGACCGCCCACGTTCGTGCAGGTAGTAAGCAGAAGACCTAAGATCTGGACAAAGCCAGTCTCACTCCAAAGTCTGTGTTGTTAAGAACTGTGCTTTCTGAGGGTCATAAACAACTGATGGCAATTAGAAAATGATACCGATGGATGATCACTCTTTTTACTTGAAGAATTGCTCAGTTGTTCTATTAGGTGGTGTTGAAAAGCATCCGTCTATGTCTCTCCTGCACCAAGTACAGTTCTTTAGTACACACTCAACCTGGACTGTGGCAACAGCCCTGTATACACCTGCTCTCCACCGGTTATGTCTGCAAGTAGAAACCCAGGTCAGCTTTCAGATCCTGCTTATGTCTCCAACCTCATCTCGGATCACTTACTTGCAAGAGACTTTCCTCCAGCCACATTGGATTTCTGTCAGTTTCTTACTGTATGAAGGTCTTTCCTATTCTGTCTTCCATGGCAGTCCCTTCCTGCTTTACCTGGGAATACTCTTATTTGGATTTAGATCTCAGCTTAAACATCACTTCCTCTGAGAAGCTTTCCTATTCTTTCAATCTAATCTAATTGTCCCTTGTAAGTCTCTCCCTTGCAAGTCTTTATGATTTGTGATCATATATGTGTTCCTTATAAGTTTCTTGAAGGTAAAGATCATGATTTCTGTTGACTGTTATAACCTTAGGTCATAGTGCCTGACAAAAAGTAGATGTTTATAAGATGAAAAATGGGGTAAAACATAAAAAACGGGGCAGGAGAAAGAAGGAATGAGGGGAGGGGAGAGGAGGGAAGGGAAAAAGCTCATTTCTGAGTGTTCTCCACCTGTCTTCCCCGGTGCTATCTACCTCCTGACGGTACACAAGTGACCTTGCCAGTTTACCTCAGGACGCTCAGACTTTTTCATTCTTTCACTGTCAAGTTTAAACTAAACAAATACTTGAGACTCTTAAAAAAGCACAGTTCTCTCCCAGGGCCACTGTCACTGCTACCATTTTACTGTCTTCCTTTGGCTTCTGAACACGGACACATGATATTGCAGTATTCAGGGCTTGATTTCTCCATGCTCTCTTTTCTGTGAAGCTCTCTGCATTTGCTTTCAAAGCTGCACTTTCTCTTTGTCAATTAAGATTCCTCCTAGGCTGTGCTTTAATTATTAAAAAGTTCTTATTTGTAGTGAAAGTAAATCAGCCTCCTCATAACCTTTATACATTGATCTTGCTTCTGTATTCTGGATCAGTCTAAACCTACCCCTCCCCCTGCCCCCACAGCAATCCTTCAGATTATTTAAATATGGTATTATGCATACACCTGTGTCTCCTTCTCTCCAGGCTAAACATTTAGTTTAAGATTAATAAATGTTCTTATGAAAATGTGCCACCCAAAACCATTCAAGCATCTTAGATATAAGTCATATGCATATGCTCAAACAGCTAATGACAATAACAATACGAACAGTAGAATATGTGAAGATTTTCTTAGTATTAATTTGCTCGCTTCAAGCATTTTCTATTTGAAGCTTTCTCTGAATCAAGGCCCCCAAGCAGACTTTGTCAGCCTTGCCTTTAGGCCACCAATATAGGAAGTCTAAATTTTTCTGTACATATTACACTCCGGTAAAATTATTTGTTCATATCAACCTGTCCTAAAAGACAATGTATCAGAAGCTGCTAATTATGTTTAAAATTCCATTGTCCTCTTCTTCCTTTCATTGGGAGAACCTTCTGAATGGGTCTTTCATGTTTCTGCACATCTTGCTAGCAGAGGAAACTGTTCCAGATTATCTTTCCAAGGATGTTTGTATAGCAAAGAACCTTGGAAGACAGAAACAGTATCTTCCTCTGCAGAGAGGGTAGATTTGTCTGCTGACCAGTACAATAACGAAGATCACATCACCCTTCAGTGCAAAGGTTGAGCAGGTTCACTTGCGCAGCCACTACATGTCCAGCATCCACCTGAGTCATCCCATGTTCCCCTCACGGGACTTAAGGACAAGAATAATAATGTGAATTTGAAAATCAGGTTACCTGCAGTGCCTTAATTAATAAAGTCTTTTGTCTCTGACTCAGAAATCTTGTGTCTTCTGCCAGCATTCATGAGAATTTACACATCAGGAAAAACCTCAGTCCCTTCACAGTTCTTCCTGGGTCCCAAATAACAGCGAGAATCTACCTTCAGATATAAGCCAAGGAGACTTCTTGATTTTTAGCTCCTGACCTTTGAATCTTCCAGCCGATTCCAAGACACTGTGATGCAAAGAGAAGCCATAGCTACTGCTGTGTGACTGAATTTGTGATCCACAAAATGTGAAAGATAATAAATGATCATTTTTCTTTAAAGCAGATAGGTTTTAAGGTAATTGAGTTAAAAACAAAGACAACGAAAATCTGGAAGTTCGGTGCTGACAAGAAAACAAAAAATTCAGCAGATTTATGACAGTATGGTGGGAAGACGGGAAAAGGCTTTGAAAAAATTGTCAGGGGAAGCCTGATCGATTTCAGAATGGCGTAAGAAAGGTGACAAGAATGATACTGAAAACTGGAAGAAAAGAGACCCTTGTCCTATGGGACAACTCTGGCTACTCATGATGTTCAGAAACTTCAATGATGTATTTGTACGAACATAAAAAGGGAACATAATGTAATGGTGTCTAACTTCGTATATACAGTTTTCTTTGTAGATAAAATTATTTCAAACATAGTACGTAAGAGGAATTCTATATTTTCATTTTTCTTTATTCTTCCTGGGAATCAGTGAAAAAAGTACAAACCTTTGAGTCAAACCTAATTAGTAAGTTATTTAACCTCAGTTGAATCTTAATATCATCATCTGTCAAATGGGATAGCTTCATAGAATTACTGGGGAGTTTGTAGGAAATAACGATCATAAAATACATAGTTGCTTCTATGGCACTGTAGCACATTGAACATGCATGTTCATATGCTGTCCATCCCCCAAAGTCACTAAAACAGTAGTAAATAAAAAAATATTTTATGAAAACACATAGACAAAATAAAAAGAAAAAAGACAAGGACAAGCAAGAGATGTACATCCATTTAAGTTGATGGAAAGCTCTTAGAAGAACAGCAACTGAGTTAGCAAAGCAGAGTAAGTTTGACTTCAAAGGCAAATAGTAAAGAGAGGTGCATGTCCTTCTGGTTTATGTCCTCCCAGAACCCCTAACTCGTAATGCAGGATTACATCTCTGTGAAGCCAGGTAATGAGCTCTCATGCCACTGCACTGTGGCTACCCAACCCTTGAAAAATAAAATCTGAGAGACCATGGATTGGAAGAAACTCGGCACAGCAAAGGAGAGAAATAAGACAAATTAAACTGTTAATCAAAATGGGGAGGGCGTGTATGGGGGTGAGTAATTAAGTGAAGTCCACATATTTAACTCTGCTCTTTCTCCCCATCCAGCTTCCAAAAAATGGGTACAGAGAAGCACATCTCCCAGATAGAAAACTACAATGTTCCACTCTAGAAAATCTGACAGACCTCAAAGAAAAACGCTGTGGATACTTATATTTGGAAGACTTTCTCCACAGAGATTTCAGTCCAAATCACTGATCCCACTCTAAGAAATCCAGCAGCTGTCAAGCCCGCTGCATTCTCTCTTCATTCTCCAACCCGCACCCCAAGCACACAGAGCTTTGTACTGCCTTACTCTTAAATGTGAACATAATCATGGATTATCAGACATCTGAGAAAACTTCCAACATGAAAAAGAGAGACCAAAGGAAGAATAATCAGACCAGGAGGAAGCAGAGACCATGAAGAGAAAGAAAAAAAAAAAAAATCACATGGAAATCGTAACAGTCATAATTACAATACACCTCACCATAAACTGTGGCATGAATGTATTGGGGTAATGTGTGAAAAGGAAGTACTTCTGTGTGTGCACACGCACTTGTGCATACATGCGTGGATGTGTATGTTTGTTTAAGAGAAGAAAGTATTTGATTGCTCTAAGAGAAAATCAATAGTTTATGTTCAAAATAAATCTATATATGTACAGAAATGACAGTACATCTATATGCAGGTAAATACTGAAATACTTAATAGAATTTTTGTCTTTTAATACAGAGCAATAAGGGACAGGGTATGTTTCTGCTGCTTTTCTTTAAAAACTTATTACCACTATTTTATTTTTAAGCTATGTGCATTTATTGCTTTGATTATAAAAAAACACATATTTGTTTTAAACGCTCAGTGCTGTTCCTGGGATATAGCTGATTCTCAAATTTGAGCTTTTTTATTGCACCCTTTTTACTGTTCCCTGTTAAAATCAAAAGTTTGTAGCTTAGCTGAAAAGTTTTAAAGTTACTGATTGAAAAGTTCCTACAAATGCCCAATTCAAGATAGTTTTGCCACAAGAACATCTTTATCCAGGATGTTGAAGTAAGTATAAAGAGCTCTCTCCATTCTCAGAAGTGCAATAGCATTTGCTGTCTGTTTTATTCATGTGGCAATGAATTCACATTATCATCTGTGACATTACTGCTATCATCTTGAGGGATGAAACTTTCCTACAACAATGCATGTTCTTTGAAGGTATTCATTTCTTTGTAACAGTGTTGCACTTAGTAGACGCTCAATAAATATCTGTTGATTAGAATTGATGGTAAGAAAGAGGCCAGCACTTTCAATATTCTATTCTCAGGATGTCAGGATGCCAAAATAAGCAATACTTCAATTGACACTAATTCGAATTTTGGAAGGCAGTTTAACACACTGGATCAAAACTAAAGAGAATTCTAGATAGAACAATTTCCTGGATAATCTAAATTTCACATTAATGATTAAATAGTGATAAATTGTCAAAAATATAATTGTTATTTAAATGTATACTTTTCAAATTTAGCTAAATTCACAAACCAGGGGAAAATTTTTGTTATTCATCTGTCTCCATTCCGGTTTAGGAAGTATATAAATTTAATCCGTCTACAATGATATTCATAAACACCAGTAAATAATGTTAGAAAACTTAGTCGTCACTGCTACTGATTCTTCAACAATGACATAAAATATTACCTTTCTATTGTTTGTCTGTCGCTTTAACATAAATCTATTTTGAAGGGAAAGTACCAAGTATGATGCAGTACTTTGGTATATACACCAGAGCCAGGCGGCCTCAGTGCAAATCCTGGCAGCTCCTGAGAGACCCTGAGCGAACTACTAACATTACCATGCCTCATTTTCCTTATCTGTAAAATGGAAATGATAATTACTCTACCATAATGCCATGAAGATTTAATGAGCTGACACATGTAAAGGCCGAGCACATTATAAACACAACGTAGCTATTTTAAAATGATTACCAGAGGTATATTATTTCTAGATAAACATATTATAATTTGATTATATTACATTTATTGGTTCTGACAGAATTAGAAAATGACCTGAATGTATTACTCAGTGTATGAAGGGGCTCAATTATATTTATCAAGATATCAGAACATGTTTTATTTGAGTTGTTCATAAATGAATTATAAGCTATATAAATGTTCAATTGGTGAGAACTCCTGTTGTCTATAAAAACATCTTAACTTCTTAAAAGACATTTTCTATATACCTACCAACTATAGAATTGTCAAACCATACATGAAGAGGGGGAAACCAGCAACGTGGTTTTGTAGCCTCACGCCATGTTGATGCATAGTTCATCGGCACCTATGACAGAGAAAGCTGCTGCACATTACAGCGCAGTCTGGTGTCCGACATAGTATTATAAAAGATGCCTTTACATCTTTGTCGGCCTAGGAGAAGCCCCGTGGCTCACAGCAGAGCCTCTAATTCTGAGCTATAACTTGTAGCGGGAAACAAGACACACACTATAGACTGTCATAAAACTAGACTGTGTACAATTCATTATATTGATTACAGATCTGGAATTAACAGACTGAGAATCAACGGCTGCCACCATGCCTTCTGCTTTCTAGTTGCTGTCACTCCGTGCCCCTAAGATGTGTTAACTCTCACTAAACCCCATAGAAAAAGCTCTCCAATTCTCCTCCCCTCTCTCATACTCTGCCACTGCAACCTTCAAAGGGCTTGACTTTTCACCATTTACAATCTTCTCCATTGCTTCCCTGCCAAACTCAGTCAACACTCCTCTCTTATTCACTGGGTTCATAATGAATTTCACAACATAATAAAGAGAAAAGTTTCTCTCTATTAAAAATGAGAGTCTCTCTGTCATAAAGTTAGCAGTAGCTGGTTGATACATGCTGTAGTTCATGGAGCAAACATTGACTGTATACCTAGGATGCATGTGGCATAGTGAAAAGTTCTGGAAATAGAAATATAAAAGGACAAAGTCTGCCCTCAAAATTCTAGTCCTTGGAGAAAAAATATATATAATTTTTAATATGTTATATATAATAGATATGCATTGATAAGTATCATGCAACAGAAATACTTGCAACAAAATAGTTTCTCTGTAATATGCATAAGATCAATCTCTGTGCCTCATTATAGAAATATTTTATAAATATTCCCCAATTTTTAATTCACTAATGAATGTCATACTAGTCTGAAAAAAAATTATGCACCCCACCTCTGACAATAGATCATCACGGTTTTATGAAGGAGAAAGGGTGGATCATACTTCAAAATATTTTAAGTTCAATAAATGATTTATAAACAATTTCAGGATAACATTATGATTATAATTAATACCATTTTACAGGTTCATATTTTAACGGCTATTTTCTAATCACTTTTATTTTTGGAAGAAACTTTAGTCTTTTTTACTGAGACTATGTTGACTATGTTTCCTTTTCTTCAGTTTCCTGATTTTATCAACTCATTTCACATCCTTCAGTTTTTCATCCATTCATATTCTGAGTTTTTGAATTTTCAATTTGAAATGCTCTTTTATATATGCAAATGCTAATTTAGTAATATTTCTTCTGCTTTGTGGGTGGTATTTGAGAAGCATAATCATCAGATAAAAAAATGATTCTTACTTTTTATTTTCTTCTTATAGTAATGTGGTTTGGATATTGCCTAATGTTTCATTTTAAATTATCCTAGGATTTTCTGCACCAACAAAAAACTGGTTCTATCCAGGACAGGATTTGAATTTTGTTATTGTTGCTGCTGTCAAAAGTACTTTGTTATTTGTTATGCTAAAGCGTATTTTTTTAAATCAACTATTGACAGAAAGGAGGTGGGATGTCATATGATTTTGGGATACTCTTTCCTTAACACTCCGAATTTCTACCAACTGCTTCTTTTCTCCCCTTCACCTCTCAGCCTTTAAGAGAATCTTGCCCCAGGCAATGCCTTCCCAGGATGGCCACCTCTGCTTCTGCATACCTTTAAGATCCTTCCTTATGATTCTCCAGTAGCCAGTGCTCTCATCCACAGAGCCAGACCTGTTCTCAGTACTTCTTCCTCTTTCTTGGGAGTGATTTTATCTGTGACCCTCCATCACTAAGATCCTGCCTCACTACCCTGTTCAGGGCTCTGTCCCCACCCGATGACAGCATGGGCTTTCGAACTGGCTCTGCAAGTTTCTGGTAACTTTTTTACAATTTAGAGGTATCTTGAAGTTGTAGTATTCTTTTTCTGCCAGGTATTGTGTAGTCTCGGTTATGAGCAGTTTTATTTTCTCTACTTGTTGATTTTTCTACAGGATATTTACAGAGATCAAATTTAGATAGTCATCGTTACCCTACAGGAACCTAAACATTAATTCACCATCTAAGAACCAAATAAGTTTACTTAAGTAACTAGACACTAATTAAGTAAATTATACTACACCATATTATTTCTTTTAGTTTAATAAATTTTTATTAAAGTACATGACATCTTCCATTATTTAATTATATTCTATCTGTTTGAAGCTTGAAACCAAGCTTCTTTTTGTTTCCAGCTTTTTCTTTTGCATTTTTATCATGTCTCTCTTAGTATTTTGACACAGTGAAATGCTATCACTGTAGTTAACACATGAAGATATTGATTGGAAAAGTATACTGAGTGCTGGGAAGGCAGAGTCCCCGCAACATCTGTGTCTGGCATGCACAGAGTAGTCTTTTGTAGGAAAGTTCCCCAGTGGGCCCGCCCTACATCTTTTTTCGCTTCAACACAAACCCTAGCGTCTTGATTTACTGAAGAGATAAAAGTGGCAACTCAATCACATGAATTAGGACAGGATCACTCTATAATATAAAAGGTAACTATTATAGGCAGGTTCAAAGTCTACTCCAACAAATACCACTGAATGGCAAGAAACAAACTCAATAGAACCCTCCTTAAGGGGCAGGGTCATTTAGCCAAGGCTATCAATATAAACCCTTGTTAACTGTTCAGCCGATGAATAAATTTTTATTCTCACACAATTCCCTGCATGTACTTAGCATAAACTTTGTTGTAAGTGATTCATCTGTATTTTTCTTTGTGATCCTGAGTAACTTTATATTATTGGACAGATGCAAGGACAAAAAGTTGTCCATAAATATGTGACTAAAAAAACCATTGGTGATCTTATTCTTGCAACTATGCCTTTAGTCCTTTTTAAAAAAAAAAAAAATTACATGTACATTGCAAATTGTATTACTCAGGCTAATTATATTGGATGTGGTACTACTGGGCTACCTAATGTCATGGTAAAAAATGAAACATAGCCACAAGAGCAGCTTTAATTAATGGGAATCATTTTATTAATATCTAAGAAATTCATCAGATAATATTGAGTATTTCATATCAATCTTGCTTCATCTTATTTGAAATGATAACATAATGCTTATTAAAAATACTATTAACTACCAGATGCATCAGCATCATTAATGAGGCAAGCTGTTAATATTGGAAATTTCATTCCTGGATTTCTCCTTCCGTGATTTATATAACTTTTATATCAATATCTTCCAAGACATTCTGAGGCTATCTCCCGGCTATTCCAACTTCAATTTTTTTCAAATTATGGCAACAAAAATTGATTTCATACAAATTTAGAACAGACTAAAACTGAGAACTGAACTTGCCTGTCTGACTACCTTTCAAGGAGCCATAAGTGGTGAACTGAGGTATAACAAGTATATGAAGAAAAAAAGGGCAGAGTTCAAGCCTTATACTGTAGGAGAGGGGAGGCTCGTAACAAACACCTATGTCTAAAGCAGTTCAGTTGCCCTAAACCAGTTTGCCTAATTGACTTTTTAGCCTGTACTTTAATTTGATCTGAATATGTTTGTATTTTTCTACAAATTCTTGAAATGAAAATGAAAACTGCTTTAGAGTCAACTAAAAGTAAATTTCACATTATACTTAAAAAAAATAAATGTTGAAGGATGCAAACACTGAATTAAAATTTTTATAAAATATTCACAAAAGGCAAAATGGAAAAAGCCACATAAAACAAAACAAAATATCCACATTAGTTCCAAAATTTTGAAATTTAGTAAATACTTGAACAAAATGATGCTGGATGTCCTCTTAGAAAATTGAGTTTAAGCTGAATGGTGCAGTGGCTCACGCCTATCATCCCAGCACTTTGGGAGGCTGAGAGAGGACCGCTTGAGGCCAGGAGTTTGAGACCAGCCTGAGCAACATAGTGAGACCCATTGCCTCTACAAAATACATATTAAAAAAAGAAAATACCCAGGCATGGTGGCGCATACCATAGTCCCAGCTACTTGGGAGGCTGAGGCAAGAGGATCACTTGAGCTGAGGAGTTTGCGGGTGCAGTGAGCTATGATCATGCCACTACACTCCAGTCTGGGGCACAGAGTGAGACTCTGTCAAAAAAAGAAAGAAAAGGAAAGGAAAGAAAAGAGAAGAAAAGGAAGACAACTGAGTTTAAGATGATTCAAATTTTAAAAATGCTCAACATCTCTAATCATTAGAGAAATGCAAATCAAAACCACAATGGTATCACCTAACCCCGGTGAGATTGGCCTCTATCAAAAAAACACAAAACAACAAATGTTGGGGAGGATGTGGAGAGACAGGAACACTTTTACACTGCTGGTGGGACTGCAAATTAGTGCAACCTCTGTGGAAAAGAATTTGGAGATACCTCAGAGAGCTAAAAATAGAAATACCATTCGATCCAGCAATAGCACTATTAGGCA